>BQNB010056106.1:0-23262 GCA_026074375.1 Tanacetum coccineum | reverse complement strand
GGTTGTGGTTGTTTCAGTTTGTGTCTGTGCAGACGATGTTTCCCCTGTTGTCTTTTGTTTCTTTGTCTTCTCCCCTTTATGATTATCACCCTCGAAATCTTCATGTAGATGTTTACGAAGAACATCCGATCTGCACATGACCTCAATATCCGTAGCATTGTTCAACGATGCATACACCTCTGGATATTTTTCCCCTTGCTCATCTTGCTCTAGCTTGTGAGCATGGATCATCTCCATGAGTTTAGTAAACTAAAACTCTTCGTAGTTATGCTTAGGATGGGGTGTCATTGTTAGTAAAGTTGTTTTTGTTGATGTGGATATATGATGTGTTGCCAGGTATTTCTCAACCACAGATGTAACGAAGCTTTTCATTTTTGTTGTTGTTGTTGGTAAACTTGTTGCTGTTGTTACATGACTACAAATCTAAAAAGTACAAACGTATATGCATAAAATGTTCAAAGTAGAAAAGAAAATGTTACTAGCCAGCAACATACTAATGACTTAAGTAATACATGTATATATTTAGAAGGTCTGAAAACCTAAATAATATGTTTTTCAAAGTTAAACTAACACTATGTTCTTGAGTTTTTTACTAAAAAAAATAAAGTATTAGAAACTAAATATTTTCAGCTCAATTTTAGAAGAAAACATTTTATTTCAAAAATCAACCGAATTACATTGCGTTTTCAAAAGTAAATTATTAAGAACTAAATATTTTCAACTTTATTTTAAAAGAAAATAATTTACTTGAAAAATTAACCAAATTACATTGACTTTTCATTTTTTTCTCCTTAACTACTAGTACTTGAAAACACAATTTCTTTTCATTTTCTTTTATTTACATCATACTCGTAAACACAGCTTAAATAGAAAAAGTAACTCTGCCCCCCTCGATTTCATCTGTTTTCATTTGCTTGTTTATTTTCTCCAGGCAAAGTTTTGTCTTCCGGTGAACGTCTTCAATAAGACTGACATCAACGGTGTGTTCATTTTTTACATGTATCAATTCAATTTCTTAGTTTCATATAACACAACATTATATGCTATGTTTTTACGCAACTGATAAAACTTTTTCTGAATTTCTGATATAGTAGATAAATTGTATCGATATAGTTTTATATTTGAGGGAGGCTCATATGTTTCTCATTATTAATTTCTTTATAAAAATAATCCCTATACACTTGGTTATCCATACCCAAATACTGTCTAGGCATTGCAGTTTGTTACAACTGATTAATTAAAAGGACTTAGCAGATTTGAGAAGCAATACAAAACTCGCTTGTTGCATTATATAATGAACGCTAAGTGCAATTGATTTGGTCACTATTGTCATTGTTTAAGATAGAAGGACAATGATGGTAGTGATAAGTTTGGAAATGGGGTTGAATGATCTTATCTCGTTTTATGTCCTTAGGTATGACTTTACGCAATGGATACTTTCTCATCACAAGAACTGAGAAATAATGTCCTATTAACGCTTACTTAATTCATGAGTATGTAATGTATATGGAGTGAAAGGATCAACGGCTATTATCATGGTCAACTGTTTGTCGCATTACTTTTGGACATCCTTCTTATGCTGAATTGTTGATTAGTTGTAAAATGTATACCTTTAGTAAACCTAATTTCCAATAATGGAGTCTTGTTTGGTATGCCATTAAGCTGAAGTCTGTAACGTTCTTATTTTAGAATTACATATTATGCAGGAGTTGTTAGTTCGGTAATAGTTATGACTTAGCAAAGTCAATAGAAAATTTCAAAATCCAGTAAAATATGAGGAAAGGTTTTTCAGGGGTTATTTATATAGAAAAGTAAACAAACTCTGTAACCATCTTTCTTTTTCCCCTAAATTGGTTTAAATTATAAATCTTTTGATAAGAACCATCAGCTACGTTCATTTATGGTAATACGACAGCTAACATGTAGGTACCTCTGTCCATTTTGGCTATATAACACGACACTACCGTGGATAAGGAAACTGGCTGCCTCCTATCAAGAATGACGATTAGTATCTTAAGTAGCCTTATATATCAAAATTGATTTTCTTAAAATATGTATCTGACATAAGCCCTTTATAGCTTTTTATGCAACTAACCTGTTATTTCTTGTTATTTCCACAATAAGCTACAGCACTTCATTTTGTTATTTCTTGTGGTTGTTACTTCTTGTGGTTGTTACTTGTGGTTATTTCATCTGTTTCATTTTTTTCCAACTACTTTGCAGATTTTCCACAAAACATGCCCCCCAAAATTGCACAAATCCAACTTGTTAGTTCACATCCTCAAGTTTATGAACCATGTGATGATTCGTTTGCTTTGGTCGATGCACTTTTAGCGGACAGGACAAAGTTATTAGAACACCACCCATCAATTTGTATGGAAATTGGCAGTGGTAGTGGTTATGTCATTACTAGTCTTGCTCTTATACTACAAGAGGTGAAAAGTGCTCATTATTTTGCAACGGACATCAATCCTCACGCCATTAGAGTGACTCACGAGACCCTAAAAGCTCATGGAGTTCATGCAGAGCTATTAAACACTAATATTGCAGCAGGGCTCGAGAGGAGATTATCAGGATTGGTGGATGTGATGGTGGTGAACCCGCCATATGTGCCGACACCTGAGGAAGAAGTAGCTAGTGTCGGGATTACTTCTTCTTGGGCTGGTGGTGAAAATGGGAGGAGTGTTATTGATAAGATTTTACCTATTGCGGACAACCTCCTATCGGAAAAGGGATGGTTATATATGCTATTTCTTGCAGCTAATGATCCGTTGCAAATATGTCTTCAAATGAGAGATAAAGGTTTTGCTTCTAAAATTGTTGTCCAGAGATCAACAGAAGAAGAAAGTCTCCATGTAATCAAATTTTGGCGTGATCCTGATATTCGATTGGAAGGAAATGAGGCAGGGTCGATAGCTAAAACAGGTTCTCTGAGGGCACAGCTTTCTCGATTGTCATTTAAAAGACAAGGCAATATCACTCCCTAATGATTCTGAATAGGTAAAACATTGATTCATATACTTTGACGCAATGATATATTGCAATCTTGTTATATTACGATATTCTTAGTGGCAGTATTAGATTATGCATACAAACTATGGCATATTAAGCTAAATGTGTATGGTCCCTGAACTCTTCAAGCATGCCTCTTCCACACCATAAACTCAGCACTCGAGCTTCTATGAGGTAGCAGCAACCGCTTAATTGCTCAAACCACGGGTGCACTAACATACCACACGCATAACATGTATTGCCGTTGCCCCCTTGATTTCATAATTTTTTATTATATCGAACATTTCCTTGGTATTGCCATTTCATATTACCTCATAAACCATATGCTGTATAAGAACATAAACCCTTGTAGTTGGTGCACTTTTTTATGCGTGACGAGCTAGATACCTTGTTGTTAAACATAACAAGTATGCTGCGCCACAATGATACTGATGTGGCGGGCTTTTGTGATGATTAATGTGTTTTTCCCTTTGTCTCCCCTCTCTGTTTTGTCTTCATCGAGTTATTGTGTAAGTACAAGGTTGCAATTGGATCATACTGACTTCAGTTTTCCATATTTGCACAGTTTAGAGTCAGTGTCAGCAGAGATACTACAATACTACAATAGGGCTAAAAGATGAAATAGTATCACGCTCTGGTTTTCAAGGTCACAACTTTACGTCTAGCAGTTGCACGATGTCTTGATTTTTACACAATATTATTATTTAAAACCCTTGAGCAAATTTTGGATACAAGTTCAGATGGCCTAACTTCCAAGCCTGAGTCTGTGTGGCTAAGCAACATAAAAGTGTGTTGTTGCTACTAATGTGTTGCCTATACACCAATTAGTTCGAATCTTTGACTCGTAAGATATAAGAGAGCATGTATAGACTAGAGTTTTTTTTATCTAAAGAAACAGGGGAATAATATAGTCGGTTGACAAATATAACAATGGCTATGATATGGGCATAAAAGCTGCTTCATTTCTCAACATCTTTCAATAGATCTTTTGCTTCTGCTGGTACCCCATCACCTTTTTTGTATAAACCCTTTTTTCAGTTTTTTAATTTTTTAAGCCCAAAAGCTGAAACCCTGCTTTGATCTAGGGTTTATTACTTTGGGTTTTGGGTGGTTTGATTTGTATGATCTTGGTAGGAAAATGCTGGTGTTCTTGATGGTTTTTTATTAAGTTTGATGTTGTGTATTTAGATATGATTAGGGTTTAGGCTATACAATATTAACAAACTCTTTCCAAAGTCCCGTTTTGGTTTTGGTAGATGAACTGCAAAATGTCCCATTAAACGTCACAAACTTTCAAAAAGATGTTCTAACGTGACGACTTACCAAAATGTCCATATTGGAACAAATTTCAAAAGTTTGTAACATATATTGGGACATTTTGTAGGATATGTACTAAAACGGGACCATGGAAAAAAATCAAAAATTTGTTGCTATTTTATAGCCTAAAAACCGATATGATTATATGAATATGTTGGATCATATGAGATGATATATTATATGTATAGTTTGTTATGTTGGTAATGTGGGTATAAATTTAGATTCATATATGCTATATAGATGGTTTATTGGTGAATAAAATAAGTGTAGTGAGGATTGTTTATCTAAATGTTCTTTTTGGAGTCGCAAAAGGGAAGTTGATTTGGGTTGGTGCTTATATCCAATGTTGCAAAAATCGCGAGTCGCCTATAGACGTGCGGTTTAGACCACTGTAGCCTTGTTACATCGGCCTAGGCGCGATAATCGGTGTTAATCGTTTTTATGTTTGTATAATAAATTTCAAAAACTTTTACCGATTTTTTAACGATTTTTTTGTTTTTTTTTCTCCGATTTTTTACGACTTGACCGATTAATCGCCGAGGTTGACCGATTTTTGAAAATTAGATTTATATATAATTTTGACTTTCGTTGACCGATTAGGCCGAGTTGACCGATTAATCGCCGAGTTGACCGATTAATCGCCGAGTTGGCCGATTAATCGCCGAGTTGGCCGATTAATCGCCGATTTTTTGCCCAGGCCGATTTTTCAAGCGAGTTGCCTTATTTTACAAGTTCCAACCCCGCCTAGCGATTAATCGGCGATTAATCGGCCGCCTAGGCCGATTTTTGCAACATTGCTTATATCTAGACATTGTTATGGTTAGATTAGGAATCCTATCGACATTTGAAGTTCGTTGATATTACAGTCACTTTTATCTATAGGCGAAATGCAGATGCGTGGATCAACTCCTCAAGCGAGTCCTTGCGCCTGTTGATGTTTCAACCGATAAAGATTTAATGTGTAACAATAAAACTAGTACTTTTGAACATCAAATTAAGTTAACTAATGTTCGGATTTAATATACTAGGTAACCAGTTTAGCTACGAGTACGCAGCGGATTGAATATAGTTAAGGCACATAAATTAACACTTACTAGAGTAAATAATTATAACATTAAAAGTAAATAATTACTTACCTCTTGATCTTGAACTCGAAACAAATAGCAGTTAAATTACTGCCTCTACGGTTGCTCACACAAACACGTCAACGAGTATGAGTTGATTGCTAGTCTTCCTTCACGATCCAAACACCACGTGTATACCAATTACCAAACGAAAACCTTGTGAGCTTCTTGTAATCGAAAACCAATAAACCAAGTGAACCCTAAATCGGTTAGGGTTTAAACCGAATAACCAACATCCTTAAAACGGTTAGGGTTTTTTGAATCGAAAATACCGAATTAAACCCTAATACGGGTTTAATGTTCTTGTCAAGCTAGGTGAGACTCGAATCTGAGCACCAAGTGAGGATGTGAGAAACCGAAAACCCTAGGGGGTTTTGGTTTGAATTCGGTGAAGGGGAGGAAAAAACCGAAAACCCTAAAAGGGTGAATCGGTTTACCGATTTGGGAGAGAAACCGAAACAGGTTTTAAGTATTTTGTTGAGTGAATTCAATGTATATATAGGCTCCCAACCCTATCCCAATTCTTGTAGGACAAGAAAACTAAAGTTTCCTTCTCCCCCTTTCTTCTTTATCAATAATCGAACCAACAAACCCCTAAGATCCCTTAGGGGATCCAGGCCACACAAAGCCCAACCCCCGGGTTAGGGTTTTGTCTTGGGTTTATATTTAAATAATTATTCGTTATACTTTATTAAATCAAATTAATGATAAAATAAACGTATTATTTATATAATTGTCGTGAAGTAAAACATACTCTATGTGTTTAACGCGTGTGCACCCAGTAGGCTCACGTATTTCTAATGTATAACTTGCGGAACCGACTACGATTTTCCAACAGCTCCCACTTGGGAGTCGGAGTAGCGGGATACAGTGATATACTGATAATTGGCAACATCTAGCAAACACACACAATTACCTTTAGAATAGAAATACTTGAGATAATAGTTTCAAGAACAATCTCAGATTATTTATGGTTAGTTTATTTCTTGCTATAATCATCATCCCCTTTGTTTTAGATACCCTTAAACCATGGATATGGATCCTAACTCATTCCATATAGTTTAAATTATGTTTCTCGTTATAGAGTTAATTCAGATTTACCAAATGTAATCAAGAATCATCTTGTATTACCCTTTGGGCACGGCCATGCAATTATTTGATTAATTCTGGAGAGGGCCCATGGTATCATACTACACATATCAAGTGGAGGAACAAATTCTTTGTTGACTACAAATGTTGTAAATGCTGCTTCACATCACTTTCAAGAATAGCCTTTATGACTACCTTATTCAGGATAGCGTTTTACTTAGACTCAAAAAGTGATATCCACACATGCAGAACTTGCTTGTATCTCAAGTCAAATGACGACTTTTAAACCATTTTTCGATATTTACCTATGACGAGGATCCAAAAGTAAATATTCGAAGTTGGGGTATCCAATATGCATCCCTTGTGAATAACAGGAGTTTGGCGGGAACAATCCATATATTCAAAGAATATAACCAACACTCACATTTGCCTTATGTAACAATATTCCCATATTGTTAACCGACAATGGATATATTTAGAATGATGAATCATTCAATGATTAAACATGCAAATATAGAATAATAGTTATTATATGATTGAAAAACAAATATCAACTATCTTCATTCATCAGAAATTAAAAACTGTCTTACAATTCCAAATTATCCAAATACTAATAAACACAGATTTACATGAGACTACTAGCTGGTATCATTCTTATTTTCTCAGTCAAGAATGTTTAGGAAATGCTAAAGCCTTTGTAAAAGCGTCAGCTAAGTTATCATCTGTGTCAACTTTATCTATCTTTACAGCACCCATTTCTATGGTTTCTCGAAGATAGTGAACTTTTGCGCGAAAATGTCTTGCACCTTTAGTGACTCCATGATCTTTTGCTATTGTTATGGCTCCAGTATTGTCACAATACATATTTATGGGTTCTTCAATTGTGGGAACAACACCAAGCCCAGAAATGAATTTACGAATTCCATTATCAGCTCTTTCGATGCCATCAAAGTCCTTAGTTACTATTCAGCATCCGTAGATGAAGTAGCAAAGATACTTTGCTTCGTGCTTTTCCAGTCAACAGCACCTCCATTTAAAACGAACACATATCCGGTCTAAGACTTCATGTCATCAGCATCCGTCAGATATCCAGCATCAGTGTAGCAAGAAACCCTGAGCTCTCGTTTCATATCACCTCCGTAAACAAGAAACATGTCTTTAGTATTGCGAAGATACTTCAGAATGTTCTTAAACAGCGTCCAGATGATCATTCTCACAGTGATATTCACCTCGGATTATGTTGAAATCGACTTGTTATGTTTTCTGAGCGGGAACGCTACATTCAGACAAGTAATCTCACAGCAATATCAAATTGATCCAACAGCCGAAGCATATGGGATATTTTGCATGCGCCGAATTTCAGCAGGTGTTGAAGCACCTTGTGATTTGCTCAATTTCAGCTTTTCTTGCATTGGGATAGTGCCACGTTTGGAATTCTCCATGTAAAATCTTTTCAAGATTTTCTCAATGTAAGCGCTTTGACATAAACCTATTAATCGCTTCGATCTATCTCGGTAGATCTTGATTCCAAGAATATATGCAGCTTCTCCTAAATCTTTCATAGCAAAACATCTTCCAAAGTAGGATTTTACATCTTGTAACATTGGAATATTGTTTCCCATGATTAATATGTCATCGACATACAAGATTAGGAAAGTGACATAACTCCCACTAGCTTTTACATATACACATGGCTCGTCATAATTTTGACTGAATCCAAATTTCTTGATTTCATCATCAAAACGTTTATTCCATTGCCTAGATGCTTGCTTAAGTCCATAAATGGAACGTTTCAGCTTGCATACTCGGTTTGAAAATTTCTGGCTGACAAAACCTTCAGGTTGCTCCATGTATACCTCTTCATTGAGATATCCATTGCAGTTTTGACATCCATTTGCCAAATCTCATAGTCATAAAACGCAGCTATGGCTATAAGAATCCTAATAGCTCTAATGTCTGCAACAAGAGAAAAGGTTTCTTCATAATCAATCCCTGGGGTTCTTCTTTTTGAAGAGCCACTTATGACCAACGATTTTTTCATTAGGAGGAAGATCAACTAACTCCTAAACTTCGTTGTCTTTCATGGATTGCATCTCCACATTCATAGCATTAAGCCATTTGTCAGATTCAGGATCCAACAATGCGACTTTATAGTTAGCGGGTTCACCGAGATACCCCAACTCATGTTCCTCAGCATCGACGTATAAACACAATCGATCTGTAGGACGGCGTGTCCTTGTGTACCTACGAATGGGATTAAGATCACTTTGAGGTTCATCAATTTCTTGATCATCCTCTTCATGATCTAAGCTAGTGTCTAAAGAAGGATGTGTATCTTCTTGAATAATTTCAAGATCTTCTAGACTCCCACTTGCTTCATGATCTATGACATCATTTTCAAAGAACTCAGCATTCCGGGCAACAAAGATTTTGTTCTCGAGTGGGTAGTAGAAAGAATAACCCATCGTTTCCTTTGGGTATCCTACAAAGATACACTTAAGAGCTCTGGGTTCAAGTTTGGTAAGTGTATCACGCTTAACAAGTGCCTCACAACCCCAGACTTTTAAGTAAGACAGCTTAGGGGCTTGCCCATGCCATATTTCGTATGGTGTCTTTTCAACCTTCTTAGTTGGAACCATGTTGAGAATGCGTGCAGCAAACTCAAGGACATAATCCCAAAAGGATTTTGGTAGAGTAATTTGACTCATCATGGATCGAACCATGTCAAGCAGTGTTCGGTTTCTCCCTCTCTGACACTCCATTATGCTGTGGCGTGTAGGGAGGAGTTCGGGCAATAATTCCATGATCCTTTAGATGTTTCAAAAACTCCTAGACTCATATACTCACCTTCACGATCAGAACGTAGTGACTTTATGGTCTTCCCGAGTTGATTTTCTACTTCCTTTTGAAATACTTTGAAAGTTTCAAACACTTCATGTTTATGTTTAAGCAAGTAAACATATCCATAACGACTAAAATCGTCAGTAAAAGTGACGAAGTAGTAGGCTCCTTGTCTTGACATAATCTTAAATGAACCACATACATCGGTGTGGATTAGTCCTAAGTAGATCTTTGGCCCTTTCCACTTGATGTGAATAAGGCTTTCTTGCCATCTTACCACACATACAAGCAACACATCTTTCAAAAGACTTGATGTCAGTTGAATCAAGAAGTCCATCATGTTGCAACTTCTCTATGCGTTTCTTGTTAATGTGTCCAAGACGACAATGCCACAAGAGAGCAGAGTCCAAGTTAAGCTTGGCTCTTTTATTAGTAAAAGCATACATAGAACATTCATTTGTATTGGAAGAAGACATAACAATTTCATAAATATCATCCCGAGGGATAGCATTAAAATAAATCATATTATTCTTAAAAACAGAAATTGAATTATCATCCTCAAAGCGGTTAACAAAACCGTCTTTGTACAAACGAGAAACTGATATGACCCCCCTTGTAACGGAGGGAGCATAGTGACAATTGTGCAAAATAAGAACAAACCCACTAGGGAGACACAAATGAAAATCGCCAATAGCTTCAACGGCGGCACGATGACCATCGCCCACGTACAGACTTAAAGCTCCCGGCTTTAGTTTCTTACTTCCCCTGAGACCCTGAGTAGTTATACAGATGTGAGTACCACAACCAGTATCATAAACCCAAGATGTACTAGGAAAAGAGTAGAGTTCTATGGTGAAAATATACCTGAAGTGCCAGCTCCTCGAGATAGCTTCTTCTTTTTCATCAACTCTGTGAGATATATGGGGCAGTTTCTTCTCCGGTGACCCACTTCACCGCATTAGTGACATATCGCATCCTTTGTTGGATTATCTTTTTTGGGTGTTGGAGGATTCTTGGGTTTGGGAGCAATTAGGTGGCGCCTTGCCTCTGGTGCATAGCCTTCTTCTGCTTTGCCTTTCCCTTGATTCCTCTTTGCAGCCTTATGCGATTTTTTCTTTTGGTGCTCTTATAGCATGTAGTGCAGGTGCAACTTCTTTTGGAGGAAGAGTTTGCTCATGTAGCTTCAGCATGGCATGCAACTCATTAACTGTCTTCCCCATGCTATGCATATTGTAATTTTGCACAAAACCTTCGTATTCCTTCCTTAGGGCTGACAGATAAGTTTTGAGTCATAGCATGGCCAAGACGCTCCCAGTTGTCTATATAGCTCTTCATTTTAAGGACATAAGAGCTAACAGACTGCCCTTCTTGTTTGCACGCGTGGAATTCTCGCACGGTCTGAAGAAGCTCCTGATAAGCTCCTGATCTGCCTGTTGTACAAACAACGTTTTTAGTTTCTTGAGCATATCATTTGCACCAAGGTGCTCCAAAGTCTTTTGGATCTCTGGGTCCATGGTCATAAGCATAAGCCCAGTAATTTCCTTTTGAGCCTTGACCTACGCTTGATGCGTGGTCACGACATCAGGAGGATTTGCTCGTCCTTGAGGTGGAACTGGCAAAGCAGGAATTGGCTGTTCTAGGAATGGTAACTTGTCTTCAATAGAGAGTACAATCCTAAGATTGCGATACCATTCCAAGAAGTTGTTTCCAGTTAATTTTTGTTTTTTCAAACAATGACCTGAATAACGAATTGTTTACTACGGTGGTAGTCATCTACAATTAAGGAAAAAAGTTCAATTTTATTAGTATTTTCGATAATTAAATTCTTAATAGAATTAACTACCCAATTAATTTACTAATTAAGACTAAGATCCAACTTGACCTCCTACTTGGTAACAAAGGTCTGACCAATACGAAAACAAGTATAGCAAGAGGTAAGCGACGAGCGTTAATTGCATTTGATGCAACTCTTAGATTTATGAGACCGGTCTGGACATTAGTAAACACGTAATAATGTCAAGAGCATGTTTAGTTCTCATCTTATGCCTCGAGCACGAGGTCTGACCAGGACTACCCGATTTAAGTCCATCAAGCAAGAACTTGCAAAAATAGTTAGAGGTCTAACCAGTGAACCGTAATAGCCATGGGGTTAGAATGACCCTGAGGTCTGACCAGAGCGGCTAAACCAACGACACGTGTTCTTGGTTGGGTGGCATTAACTTAAATTTTCAAAGAGGTATGCACATAAATGTGTTAAAGAACATGTACAAAGAGGCATGTAAAACAACTTTGTATCACTGATTTAAAAACCTTTTAGTAATGACACTGTAGTGACATGCCATAGTTCACGGTAACTCCAATCGAACGCACAAAGAAGCGGAGAATCAGGTGAGCGCGAAGCATATTAAAAACCTGAGTTCTTTAGGAGTGTTGACCACTTTCGCCTTAAACTTCTCTTATAGTTTGTTCTAGTGGATGAGCCGTACTTCCCATGAGTCCATAGCGTCCAGTTTTTAATCTTGAAATTAAGTTTCATAGTTTAAAGTCTTATTAATTCTCTCAAAATCGAATTTTGCACGAAACAAATAATAGGTCACTATGAACAAGTATTTTAAACGTGTAATTAATAGACTAGGTTTTAATATCATCTTTCACTAGGTATTAATCCATATTGCATGCAATTTAGGCGTGTAAACGAGTAAACAAGTAAATTATGCATAAGACAAATACATAAGATGACATTAAATTAACAAGTAAACAAGTAAAATCCGAGTTCTGTTACGAGTCTTCCCCAATTGGAGAACCATAAGACCCTCACTAGGTTTTCATCAATGTGCCTAGATCGCCCCATTCATCACAAGAGTGATTGAGTGGGTCTTATGGCCGGAAAGGTAAAACACAATTAGACTAAATATGTAAAAGATCTAGTTTCCAAAAATAAAAGATTTTAGTTACCATAAATAAAATCAAGATCTTTTATATATATAGTGTAATCTTATTATAAAAAAAACATATCTTACTAAATTAACAGTTTAATTTTATTCATTTTTACAATATTAGCAATCAATTGTATTCAAGATCTAGATCTACAAATTCTATTTAATTATGGCAAGGATTTGCATATCTTTGCCATATTTGCAAGAATACATTAAATAAAATAATAAGCGCAGCACATTATGAATTAAATCTAGGCGTGTACAAATCAAGACAAGATATAATTCAAAAGTGTAACCCTAATGCCAAAACGAGTTGACTCGTGATGCGACTGTTCGGATTTAACATACTAGGTAACCAGTTTAGCTACGAGTACGCAGCGGATTGGATCTAGTTAAGGCACATAGATTAACACTTAATAGAGTAAATAATTATAACATTAAAAGTAAATAATTACTTACCTCTTGATCTTGAACTCGAAACAAATAGCAGTTAAATTGCCTCTACGGTTGCTCACACAAACACATCAACGAGTATGAGTTGATTGCTAGTCTTCCTTCACGATCCAAACACCACGTGTATACCAATTACCAAACGCACCTTGTGAGCTTCTTGTAATCGAAAACAATAAACCAAGTGAAACCCTAAATCGGTTAGGGTTTAACCGAAAAACAAACACCCCTAAATCGGTTAGGGTTTTTGAACCGAAAACCGAATAAACCCTAATAAGGGTTTATGTCTTGTCAAGCTAGGAGAGACACGAATCGAGCACCAAGTGAGGATGTGAGAAACCAAAAACCCTAAAGGGTTTTGGTATGAATTTGGTGGAGGGGAGGAAAAACCGAAAACCCTAAAAGGGTGAATCGGTTTACAAAATTTGTTGCTATTTTATAGCCTAAAAACCGATATGATTATATGAATATGTTGGATCATATGAGATGATATATTATATGTAAAGTTTGTTATGTTGGTAATGTGGGTATAAATTTAGATTCATATATGCTATATAGATGGTTTATTGGTGAATAAAATAAGTGTAATGAGGATTGTTTATCTAAATGTTCTTTTTGGAGTCAAAAAAGGGAAGTTGATTTGGGTTGGTGCTAATATATCTAGACATTGTTATGGTTAGATCAGGAATCCTATCGACATTTGAAGTTCGTTGATATTACAGTCACTTTTATGTATAGGCAAAATGCAGATGCATGGATCAACTCCTCAAGCGAGTCCGTGCGCCTGTTGATATTTCAACCGATAAAGATTTAATGTGTAACAATAAAACTAGTACTTTTGAACATCAACTTAAGTTAACTAATTACAAAAAGATGGTGTTAATTCATTTATGAGATCATTATAGGCGATATTAGGGGTTTAGGCGTATGTCTGAACCTGTTTTACCAGTAAAACTGGGAGATCTACTGGTAAATATTAGGTACGATTTCAGATTTCAAGATTAGGGAAAATCAAGACATGCTTTATGACTAGTTCAGTTTGTGATTGTGACAACAAATGACTAAAGTTTATGACATCTAGTAATGAGTGGCATGAAATGACATGAATATGTGTTATCTAATTCTTGACCATAATGTTATCTCATCTTTACATCTTGCCATTGGATTGAATTTGACGAGTTCACAAGTTTTGTGGTGGTTATCACTTATATGCTCCCACAATTTGGTTCCATTGTATAAAGCAAGTGTACTTGGTAAATAATCACCATTCCCTCATTTTGGCGTTTCTGTTTCATTTGGGCACTTGCTCTGTTGTTATGTAATCAAGAATTACCTGCAGGCCAATCACCATTATCATGTTATTGGTTTTGTAGAATAAGAATGTGTAGAGTGCAATTTGTAGGGGTGGAATAACCTGCAGGCTCGTGTGTGATATATAAAGAATTACCTGCAGGCCAATCACCATTATCATGTTATTGGTTTTGTAGAATAAGAATGTGTAGAGTGCAATTTGTAGGGGTGGAAACGAGCCAAGCCGAGCCCGAGCCTGCCAGAGCTCGAGCTTGGCTCGTTTATATTTTAGAAAGCTCGAGCTCGAGCTCGGCTCGATTCGAGCCTTAATATTTGATCTCGAGCTCGGCTCGTGTGTGATATATAAAGCTTGAGCTCGGCTCGAGCTCGACTCGTTTGTGATGCGTCTGTAAAAAATAAAGCTTGGCTCGTTTGTGAGCTCGTTTATCTAAAGCTCCTTTATTTGTTTTGAGCTCGTTATTAGTTATTTTAAATGCTATATATGCATAAGGGAAAAAAACTCAATTATTCAAAGATCAAAGAACATGTAAAATAAATTGCGACCAACCAAAATTCAAAAACTACTAAGTAAAGAATATATAAAAACACAGTGAACGTTAAACCAAAGTAGAACAATCAATACAAGTATACAACTTTTGTAAGATCTTTTATTTTTTTCTAATGAGACGACCTCCAACATTCAATTTATATTCGAGACAACATTTGTAAGTTCTTGCAGTGAATGCACTCGACTTTTTTTTGTGCCACCATAAAGTGTCAATTCCTTAAAGTCTCCTCACACTTTTGAGGTCCTTTGACGCTTATGCTTTAGTAGAACTTCATCTTCGCCATTATGATTTCCATTATCTCTTTCACTTGGATCTTCGTTAGTATCGTTGGTCTCACCAGTATCCTCATCAAGACTAATGTACTCGTGCTCAGATTGTGATGGTTGATCATCAAGTCCTGCTTGCAATTGATCTATTGGATTCGATGTGGAACTATACATTGGAGTAACTGGATTTATTACACCTCCGAGTTGCATTAGTATATTTTTGGCGAACCAAAATGTACATAAAACAAAGTTATGTGGTATTATTAGAGTTCACTAATCAAATGAAAACGCAAATACAGTAATACTCAACGTTCTCGATGACTAGATAGAAGTATAGACATTTTTTTAACATCAATGAACAATTTTATGAAGAAAATAATGATTTTAATACTCGCATACAAGAGTAGTCATAACCATATAATAAAGAAAATGTAAAACCAACAAACTAAACCAATGCAAGAATATAGAATTTTTCAATCAAAAAAATGTTACCTGATATTATTAATCGATGGCAAGAAAGGGAAAAGAGAATGAATCGGTGGTAGATAAAAACTTGAAAAGATGATATCAAAAGGGAGAATGGTGAACGGAAGTGAACTGTTTAAGTGTTTAACTTTAGTTTAATAAACTGAAAAAAACTAAATATATGGTTAGGATGTTGGGACTTGAGAATATGAATGGACGTCAAATCAACTTGATAGTGGGAGGCTCGAGAAAGTTAAGAGTGTCGACTTAATTGTTATGTAATTCTCAATGCAAGTGGCTAGATACATACATATGCGTATTATGCCTATATGAACACATAAAATATATTAGAGCTCGTTTAGGCTCGCGAGCTTATCCGAGCTTTATATATAAAGCTCGGGCTCGGGCTCGATTATTAAACGAGCTTTAATTTAGGCTCGAGCTCGTTTAGGCTCGGCTCGTTCGAGCTTTTCACGAGCGGCTTGGCTCGTTTCCACCCCTAGCAATTTGATATTGAGTTAATTCATTGTTTGGTGCTTTCAGTTTTGAAGGATCTAAAGTATGCTGATTCACATGAATGGGCAAATTGAAGGTACTCTCTGCAACAATAGGTATTACAACAATGCACAAGATCACTATGGGAGAGACTGTGGTGTACATGAGTTACCTGAAGTTTGTGGCATGCTGTACCCCAACTAGCGGTTTTGGTGCATTGAAAGTGTTAAGGCAACAAGTGATCTTAAACTCTCCCTGCTTGGCAAAAGTGGTGGAAGTCCAATCAGCAACTCCAGCACCTCCACCTGGCTTGTAACTCATCTATCACACAAAATTTGTTCCGAGTCTTTACCTCGAAAATGCTCACAAAATTTCAAGGGTTTTCAAGACAGGCGCGTCTAACACGGGCGAGCTAGGCAGGTTTGTCACAACTGGTTTGGGTTAGTGTTGTATAACTCGTCAAAATGGTTTTATCCAGAAACAATTTTTGTGGACTTAATTTTTTTTATAAATCATAGATGTATTAAATTAGGAAAAAACAGCATTCTTTCAAAATGAGTTTGGATGTTAATTGAATGTAATTAAACTTTTTGGTAACCTCCGCAACCTGTGATGACCGTTCGAAACCCATTGATCCGATATCCATTTTTAGCTAAACCGTTTGACTTACAATGCAGATAAACCTAATGATAAGTAAGTGAGCCAGGGTTGTCACCTCTAATTTTATGCTATGTGTGATTTTTTCGGCCCAATACATGAAAAATGCATGGTTCTTTCTTTCTTTAAAGGTTGGAAATTTTATAGGAACTGCACCCCCAAACAAGGTAAGAGGGAAAAGCGAAACAAATCGCATTGGTCTTTAATGCAAGTGTGGTGACCTGAAACATAAATATTTGGTTCTTTAGAATAGAACAAAATAAGCTTTCTGCCCACTTATCACAGCAGAAATCAATAAATCGGCTATTGTTTTCATGATGTTGAGTTAATTCTAGCAATACGTTTTTCTCTCACCCAAACCATTTGCTGGTCTAAACATAATATTTGTGCTCATAAGGATGCAATGTGTATCGAGTATGATGGTCCTATGGAGCCGAAAAATGAGACTAAATGGTACAAAACAAAGTCTAAGATTTCAGATGAGCCCTAGTAATAAACCACAATAATGAAGTAATAGATTTTAGTTTTTCTTAAGGATAAAAGCCAGTAGAATACCAACGAACTTTGGCCTAATTTATCGCTTGTAACGTGTACTGAAACAATTATCGATTTGAGTTACGAGAAACTTACAATAAAGTGATCTCATTTGCACATTATGTGATGATGTGTCATACTGTGATATGCTAACACGTGCACATCATAAAGTGACATCATTATCAAAATGTGCAAATGAGAACACTTCATGTTAAGTACATCGTACCAAAATCGATAGATTGTTTCAGTACAGCTACCAAATCGATAAATTAGACAAGTTCGGTGGTATTCTACGGCTATTATTCCCCTTTTTTTTATAAGTACAGGACAGTGTAGAAACAAATTTGCATTCCAAAAGAGGAATTTGACAAGTTTCATGTGGACGACATAAGAACAGTAGCACTATAAACCGGTTCTTCAAACCGAACCGAAAACCAGACCGGTCAACCTTGGTTTTGACCTGAACCGGTTCCGGTTCTTGGCCAAATCGGAGGTTATGAACGGTTTAGCGCTTTTCGTTTAGGCCTTTCGTTGAACGTTTTTGGAACCGGCAAACCGAAACAAACGGATTAACACGTTCCAAACCGTTTACACCGGTTTGGATCTTGTCCCCCACATGCTTATCTTTATGGTATATTTTTTGGATCTTGTCCCCTCACATGCTTATCTTTATCTTGTGACTACCATGCTTACTTCATACATAGTCTTTGTGCTTGTGAATTTCATTATAAATAGAGAGGTTGTGTTTCAATGTTAATCACAACTCAAAAATCACAATCCTAAGCAAAAAAAACTCTCCAAAGCAAAACCAAATTTCTTTCAATTAGCAATGGCAAGTCAATCCACTCAACTACTGTCGGTGCCGGTTCATCAAGTGCACCGACGGTTGTTCAAATCCTACCAAACAATCGAAACCCCCAGATTTGGAAAGACTTCAACCTTTGCCTAATGTCCGGCAATATGAAAAAAGCTCAATGTATTCATTGCTTGCATTTCTTTTCGAAAGATTCCAACTCGACGTTGAAGAATCATATCACCCATACGCATTGTGAAGCACTAAAGAGGTTTCAGAATCGGGGCAATCGTCTATGTCTTGAGATGGGAGTATTTTCGTGTACAATCTAGATGTTCTTCGTGAACAATTCGCGGGTTTGGTGATTCAACGAGCAAACAACGAGGGTGTTTCAGAACCATTTGCAACCAAGATACACTCATGTAAGTCGCACTACTCTCAAACGTGATGCAATGAAATTATGGGTAATGGCTAAACAAGCAATAATTGATCGTTTTCTACAAATAAATACTAATGTCAACCTAACAACGGATGTTCGGACCCCTCCTCATGGGGTGCCCGGTTCTTCATATGTGTTACCGCATATTGGATTGAACCCGGTACTTGGCAAATGATGAAGCGGGTCATTGCATTCGAAGACTTTTCGGTTCCCCACATGGGTAGTGCTTTAGCTAAAACATTGATAAATGTGTTTGTTAAATTTAAGTTGGAAAATAAAATTATCTCAATCACATTGGATAATGCTAGCAACAACACATCAGCAATTGGTAAACTAAGATTAAAATAGGAACCACCAATGGAGGGTAGGTTTTATCATAGTCGATGTGTTTCACATATCATTAACTTGTGTGTGCAAGATGGTTTAGCGGTGAAGGAGATTAATACAATCAAAGAGTCTTTTAAAACAATGTTAAAAGATGTATTTAAATCGGATGGTAAAAACCAACAACGCTATAGTAGAATTTGTAAACAAGCGTGGAAACCTTGTTTATCACCTTATTGGGATATCCCGACAAGATGGAACTCCACTCATCATATGTTCCTAAGTGGTTTAAAACAAAAATATACTTTGATGTATTTTCATGACCTTTTGCCTAGTAAGAATAGGTGTCATCAGTTTTCGGCTGAGAATTGGGTTATTATTAAAGATTTAACCTAATTACTTGAAGTGTTTAACAATGCCATGAAAAGATTATCGAGGGTTTACTACCCAACATCTCCATTGGTACTTCAACAGATTGTCTTCATGACTACCAAATTAACCGAATATGAATTTGAGGGGGGTATATTTGCAACTATAGTTAAACCAATGAAAGAAAAACTTAAGAAGTATTTTGAAAGAATGCCACCGATAATTACTTATGCAGCCACTTTAAACCCATGTTTTAATGTATACGGTGTAGAGTTTCTCATCAAGTCGATAAGTACGGATTTGGAGTTTTTTTATGATAGTTATGCAACTAAGGCAAAAAATGGTTCACCGACTCGTTCGAAGGTTTGTATAATATTTATTATAAAAAATATGGTAACCCAACAACAACCGAATCAAGTAGTGGGGGTGGGGGTTTTTCATCGAGGGCGAGTCACAGGAATCAAGTGACTACGTTGCTAAGGCGGTTGAAAGAACATAAAAACAAAAAGGCAAGGAGTGATCCTTTATTGTCCTCTGAATATGAGCGATATGTTCATTCAGATTTTGTCACACATCTTCTAACAACGGAGTTTGAAACTTTTGATGTCTTAGGTTTTTGGAAGGCAAAGGAAACAATGTTTCCTGTTCTATCCCGTATGGCCACGGATTTACTAAGCGTCCAAGCTATTTTGGTAGCTTCTGAATCTGCATTTTCAACAAGTGGGAGGGTGTTGTCAATCCGAAGAACAAGACTCACTCCGGCGTCCTTAGAGATGTGTGTGTGCTTAAAAGATCACTTGGACACTCAAGAGCGTAAACAAGACAAATCCACTCTTGAAACCCCCGTAGACTTTGAAGAAGAGGTCTTGGATGCCGAGGTGTAAGCAAATGAAGCCATTCCACTATCCGATGAAGAAATTGCACTTGATGCTGCTAGTAGCGAAGGTTCTATGTCCGGACCCGGTTCGGGAGGAGAAGAGGCTGAGGCTGAGCCTAATTATGGTTATGATGTCTATAATGATGATTACTATTTGTCGATTATGATGTTGTATTTTTAATTCCGATGTATTATGTTGTATTTTTCTTTCCGATGTATTTCGTTTTCGATGTATTAGGTTTTCTATTAAATAAAAGTTGAAGTTTATTCAGTTTATTGCGTATAAATCCACGAAAAACGAAAAAAAAGGTTCAAACCGGTTCGGGAGGTTAACCGGTTCCAAACCGGTGGGACCGGTTCGAATTTCAAACCGCCCAAAACCGGTTCCAAACCGGTTTGGGTTTTTCTCAAACCGGTTTCGACAGGTTCTTGATCAAAACAGGTTCTGTTTGACTGAAACCGAACCGAACTGGTTAACCGGTTTGCGCACGTCTAGACGACAGTGTGAAATGAAAGCATAGGTAACTTGTAATAATTACAATTGGCAAATAGAGTTAATTTCGCAATCCATAAAGTGGAACGCTGCAAGTTTTATGTGGATGGAGAAGTACATATGGTTTTAATTATCTGCGTGATCTACACACTTCGTTTCATGGAGCTCTTAAAAATTACTATGGATGATAATTTTAGGAAAGTAGAAGTTATAGATAGATGCAGCATCCAACTTAAGTATCAAATGAGTTATTTTCCAATCTATCCATGAAATGAAAATTCCACTCAGTTATACAAGAGTTGTGATTATGTTATTATATTCAAGTCCCATTCATTATGGTGATTTGTGTTTCTATTATGTCACTGTTCTCGTTTCTTCGAAAGCTAATTATATATATATACTATAGGCGGCATAAAACGCTGTCGTTTTTGGCAGCTCGCTATAGTGCTACAGTACCCGGCCCATTTGGCAAATTTTTTTTTTTAGGCAATGTAAAAAAAACCGCTCGGCATAAAATAAAAAAAAAAACTACAAAAATATTGACTTATTCAGATAAAAAAATACTCGCGACATGAGGCCGAACACATAAGCCCATATAAAAAAACAAACTATTAAACACGAGACCGAAAAAATAAACCCGCACAAATAAAAAATAGAAAAGAATACAAATAAAATTTTAACGCAAAAATTAACCCACACTATTAAACATGAGACCGAAAAAATAAACCCGCACAAAATACAATAAAAAAACGCCTTGCAATAACGCGCGATTCTCATTTAAAGCCTATGTTCCCATAAAATTATATTAAAAAAAAAAACCCCCGTATAGCCAAAAAAATAAACCTTTAAACATAAGCCCCACACATAAGCCGAGGCCGAAAAAATAAAACCGCACAAAATAATTTTTTTTTTAAAAAATAATGCCTCGCGTAGAATAAAACGACGTAGTTTTGTTCCACACGCTACAGTGCTCGGCCCTTTGGGCTCCCAATTTGGGCCAACCCATTTGGCTTTTTTTTTGTAGGCAATGTAAAAAAAACCGCTCGGCACAAAATAGAAATTTTTTTTTACAAAAATATTGATTTATTAAGATAAAAAAATACCCGCGACATGAGGCCCAACACATAAGCCCATATATAAAAAAACAAACTATTAAACATGAGACCGAAAAAATAAACCCACACAGAATACAATAAAAAAACGCCATGTTCCCATAAAATTATATTAAAAAAAACCCGTATAGCCAAAAAAATAAACCTTTAAACATGAGCCCCCCGCGATTCTCATTTAAAGCCCATGTTCCTATAAAATTATATTAAAAAAACCCGTATAGCCAAAAAAAGAAACCTTTAAACATAAGCCCCACACATAAGCCCATGTAAGAAATAAAAACAAACTATTAAACATGATGCCGAAAAAATAAAACCGCAAAAAAAAAAAAAAAATACTAATGCCTCGCGTAGAATAAAACGACGTAGTTTTGTTCCGCACGCTACAGTGCTCGGCCCTTTGGGCTCCCAATTTGGGCCAACCCATTTGGTTTTTTTTTTTTTTTGTAGGCAATGTAAAAAAAACCGCTCGGCACAAAATAGAAAAAAAAATTACAAAAATATTGACTTATTAAGATAAAAAAATACCCGCGACATGAGGCCCAACACATAAGCCCATATATAAAAAAATAAACTATTAAACATGAGACCGAAAAAATAAACCCACACAGAATACAATAAAAAAACGCCATGTTCCCATAAAATTATATTTTAAAAAAACCTGTATAGCCAAAAAAAAACCTTTAAATATGAGCCCCACACATAAGACCATATAAGAAAAAAAACAAACTATTAAACATGAGGCCGAAAAAATAAAACCACACAAAATAAAAAAAACAAAAAATAATAATGCCTGGCACCTACGCGAAAAAAATTAACGACCCGCAACAATACGCGTGCAATCATGCTTGTTCATATTCCACAGGTCAAAATAAGAATACGAGCGAGAGAGCCAAAAAATTTACTACAGCTACTTGTCACATCTATACGTACGCTGATTTTCATTTTCTAATATATATTCACTTGCTATATCTTTTATATAATAAAAAAATTATATCATTTTGAATTATTTTTGGCAAAATTGCATTTACGAAAAAAATTAGGTCAGTCATGTCGTTTTATTTTGACATGTGGGCATAATCGTGCGATATGATTGCTGATTAAAAGTCAAAATTGAAACAATTTTAGTAAGAAAAAAATTGTAGAAAAAAAAACCACTAAAAAATATATGTGTCAAATGTGTGAAAACAAAAACTTAAAAAGAGATAAGGTAATTAATAAAACTTTAGTAGGTGATATTAAATAATAAGTTATATAGAGTAAGTGTAAATTTATAGATTTTTAAGTTTTTTAATAACATAAAAAAATAAACAAATAACTCTTTATACTTTATACTCCTAAACTTTATTTTTTTAAAATATAATTTATATGTTATTTTAAAAATACAACATAATTCATATGCACAAGATTATTAATATCAAAATGAAAGCACTAATCATTTTGTATGTAAATATATACACGATTTTATACGTATACGAACAACTCATGTTTTTCCTCTTCATGAGTTTAAATAAGAATATCCGAAAAGAAAATTCTTTTATTTATATGCGCTCAATAATAACTCATTGTGATTCCATTTTTTTAAGTTTAACGTATACGTATACGGGTTTGAATATTACATACGGCTAAATTATTATTAACATAAATATAATATCAAATGTAAGCACGAGTTAATATGATATGAAAATAACATATATGTGATTGTACTTAGAGCAACGACTCATGTAATTCTTATTTAAAGTTTATATAAAGATATCCGTAAAACATTTTAAAAAACTGTATATTTAAACTTCATCAACGCTCATCGTGTGTT
>BQNB010056105.1:1403-38807 GCA_026074375.1 Tanacetum coccineum | reverse complement strand
GAAGGACTGTAAATGTGGAAGAAATTTCTTCCAAAGCTATGTTGGCTATTAATGGAGCTGGTTTTGACTGGAGCTATATGGCAAATGATGAAGTCCCTACAAACATAACTCTTATGGCTTTTTCAGACTCTGAGGTATTTAATGACAAAACTTGTTCAAAAACATGTCTAAAAAGCTTTGAAACTCTTAAAACTTAACTTGATGATTTAAGAATAGAGTTTAACAAATCTGAGTTCAATTTAGCAAATTATAAAAGAGGGTTAGCATCTGTAGAAGAGAAACTTGTCTTTTATAAAAAGAATGAGGTTATTTTTTGTGAGCAACTTGTTGTTCTAAAAAGAGATATCTCATATAAAGACTCAGAAATTAGTATGCTCAAAAGTGAGTTAGAAAAGCTTAAGCAAGAAAAAGAAAGCAATCAACTTAAAATTGAAAATTTTGATAATGCTTCTAAGAGTCTAGACAAATTAATAGGGAGTCAGATACCTGATAAAAGTAGAAAGGGTTTGTTCCACCTCATCCTACAGGGTTATTTTTACCCCCAAATCTTGATTTGTCCTACTCTGGTCTAGAGGAGTTCCAACAACCTGAGTTTGAAGGCTATGGACCTAAGCCTAGTAAAAGTGTTAGTGAAGATACTTCTAATGAGGTTAAGGAATCTCCTGATGCCCCATTGGTTTAGGAGTTGGTGTCAAATGACAAGTTAGAGAAGAAAACTATTTTTCCTACTGTTGCTAAGATGAAATTTGTTAGACTTAAACAACAAGAAAAACTAGTTAGGAAACTAGTTAAGTATGCTGAATGTATAGGTCACAAAGTCCTAGGGGAAATCAAAGAAACTGGAATAATTAGAAGTCCCAACAGCTAGGAAGTGACTTTGTGATGTACAATAAAGCTTGTTTTGTCTGTAGAAGTTTTGACCATGTACAAGCTAATTGCAATTACCATCAAAGGGAAAGGGTGGTATCTGGGAATAATTATACAAGGGTGAATTACAATTATTCTGCTAAAAAGACTCACCCTAGTGCTCAAAGGAACATGGTTCCAAGAGCAGTTTTAATGAAAACTGGCCTAAGATCACTTAATACTGCTAGGCCTGTTAATACTGCTCATCCTAAAACTACAGTTTATAGTGCTAGACCAATGTCACATTTTTCTAAATCAGCACAATCAACTGTAAAGAGGCCCTATCAAACAAAAACAGCATTAACTAACAAAAATTCTAGCCAAAAAGTTAATACTGCTAAGGGAAAATTTTATACTGCTAGGCCAAAAGAATAGTTAATACTACAAGGGCATATTCAGCAGTAAGTTGTAATGTTGTTAGGGCAAATCAGGTTTTATCCTGTTAAGGCCTCAGCATGTTGGGTTTGGAGACCTACCAATAATAGTGCATAAAGTATTTGTAGAGACATATTTATGTTGATGCACGAGGCTGATCTAAGTCAGTGATGGCTTGGTTCCTCCAAAGAAATATTTTTCTTTTTTTGAGGTGCAGGATCATCACATAAAAGAAAAAATCTGGCTATATTGTCAGTGGATTGCTCATAGGCGCACATGACAATGATAAACATGTCTATCTCTCAGACTTTAGGAATTTAATGGAGTTTGTTACCTTTGGGGGAGGAGCCAAGGAGGGAAATAATTACTGGTAAAGGAACTCTTAAAACTAGTAAGCTTGATTTTGAGGATGTGTACTTTGTCAAGGAGTTACAGTTTAACCTTTTAGTGTTTCACAGATGTGTGACAAAAAGAACATTGTTCTTTTTACTAACACTGGATGTTTTGTTCTGTCTTCTGACTTTAAGTTAGCTGATGAAAGTCAAGTTTTGCTTAAAGTTCCTAGAAAAATAATATGTACAGTGTTGATATGAAGAATATTGTTCCTAAAGAGAGTTTATCTTGTCTTGTTGCAAAGGCCACACTTGATGAATCAATGCTATAGCATAGGCAGCTAGGTCATGTAAACTTTAAAACTATTAATAAGCTTGTTAAGGAAAATCTTATGAGAGGTTTACCTTCGAAATGTTTTGAAAATGACCAAACTTGTGTTGCTTGCCTTAAGGGAAAACAACACAAAGCCTCTTGTAAGTCTAAGATTCAGAACTCTATTACTAAACCTTTATTCATGTTGCATATGGACTTGTTTGGTCCGACTTTTGTGAGCAGCTTAATGAATAAGAAATATTGTCTAGTTGTCACTGATGATTATAGCAGATTTACTTGGGTTTTCTTTTTAGCCTCTAAGGATGAGACTAGTGGCATTCTTAAGAACTTTATAACTGAGATAAAAAATCTAGTTGATAAGAAAGTAAAGATTATCATATGTGACAATGGAACATAGTTCAAGAATAGAGTTATGAGTGAGTTTTATGAACAGAAAGGCATTAAGAGGGAATTTAGTGTAGCTAGAACTCCTCAGCAAAATGGTGTTGCTGAGAGGAGAAATAGAACACTAATTAAGGCTGCTAGAACCATGTTAGCTGACTATAAGTTAGCTACTACATTTTGGGCTGAAGCAGTTAATACTGCTTGCTATGTGCAGAATATGGTATTAGTAGTTAAGCCTCACAACAAGACCCCTTATGAACTGTTTAGAGGTAGAACACATGCTCTAAGCTTTATGGGACCATTTGGGTGTCATGTTACCATTCTTAATACCTTAGATTATTTGGGCAAGTATGATGGAAAGTCAGATGAAGGATTCTTTGTTGGATACTCATTAAATAGTAAGGCTTTTAGGGTATACAACATTAGAACTAGGAAAGTAGAAGAAAACTTGCATATTAGGTTCTTGGAGGATAAGCCTATTATTGCAGGTGATGGACCAAAGTGGTTGTTTGATATTGATGTTCTAACAAAATCAATGAATTATGTGCCAGTTGTTGCAGGTACAAACTCTAATGATTTTGTAGGTACAAAAGAAAGTGTTGGTACAGGTCATTCTAGCAAGGAGACAGGATCTAGCCAAGACTACATTTTGATGCCACTATGGAAAGATGGTTCACTATTTGGTTCTTCTTCAAAGAATGCTTGCAATGATGAACCACAACCTTCTAGTGATGCTGGAAAGAAGGATGATGAAGGTGTAAGTCAAGAAAGTGGAATTGATGATCAAGAGAGGCCTGAAAACAGTACTCAAGATGTTAATACTGCTGGGCCAAGTATTAATACTGCCAGTACAAATGTTAATACTGGTAGTCTAAATATTAATACTGTTAGTCCAACAGTTACTACTGCTCCACTTGAAGCCACACATGCTGATTTCTTTGGTGATGAAACAGAAGTGGACATGAGCAACATTACTACCACATATCCAGTTCCTTCTACTCCAAATACAAGAATCCATAAAGATCATTCACTTGATCATGTGATTGGTGATGTGCAGTCTGGTGTATTGACAAGGAGAATGACAAAGACTACAAATGAACAAGGGTTTATTAGTGCTGTTTATGAAGGGAAAACTCATGAAGACCTTCATACTTGTCTGTTTGCTTGTTTCCTATCCTAGGAAGAGCCCAAAAAGGTAATCCAAGCATTAAAAGATCTAAGCTGGATAAAAGCTATGCAAGAAGAGCTTCTACAGTTCAAGTTACAACAGGTTTGGACCTTGGTGGATTTACCACATAGCAAAAGAGCAATTGGTACTAAATGGGTGTATAGGAACAAGAAAGATAAAAGAGGTATTGTAATTAGAAACAAGGCAAGGCTAATTGCACAGGGTTACACTCAAGAAGAGGGAATAGATTATGATGAGGTTTTTGCTCCAGTCGCTAGGATTGAAGCAATTAGGCTGTTCTTAACCTATGCCTCATTCAAAGACTTTGTAGTATACCAGATGAATGTGAAGAGTGCATTTTTGTATGGCAAGATTAAAGAGGAAGTTTATGTCTGTCAACCTCCAGGGTTTGAAGATCCAGAGTTCCCTGACATAGTTTATAAGGTAGAAAAGGCATTATATGGTCTACATCAAGCTCCTAGAGCTTGGTATGAGACTTTATCTACCTATTTATTAGACAATAGATTTCAGAGATGTCAGATAGATATGACTTTGTTCATTAAAAGAGTCAAAAGTGATATTCTACTAGTTCAAGTATATGTTGATGATATCATTTTTAGATCTAATAAAAAGAAGTTATGCACTGAGTTTGAGACATTGATGCACAAGAAGTTCCAAATGAGTTCTATGGGTGATCTAACTTTCTTTTTAGGACTACAAATGACACAGAAAGATGATGGGATTTTCATCACTCAAGACAAGTATATGGATGAAATCTTGAAGAAGTTTGGTTTTTCAACTGTGAAGACAGCAAGCATACCCATGGAGACTTCAAAGCCATTGCTTAAGGATACAGAGGCTGAAAATGTTAATGTTCACTTATATAGATCAATGATTGGCTCATTGATGTATTTAACATCTTTAAAGCCTAATATAATGTTTGCTGTATGTGCTTGTACAAGATTCCAAGTCACACCTAAAGTTTCACATCTTCATGCTGTGAAAAGAATCTTTAGATACTTGAAAGGTCAACCTAAATTGGGCCTTTGGTATCCTAAGCATTCACTATTTGATTTGAAAGCTTATTTTGATAGTGACTATGCTGGTGCAAATTTAGACAATAAATCTATAACAGGAGGTTGTCAATTTCTTAGAATCAGATTGATTTCATGGCAATGCAAGAAGCAAACTGTAGTTGCCAACTCTACTACTGAAGTAGAATATGTGGCTGCTGCTAGTTGCTATGGACAAGTACTCTGGATTAAAAATCAAATGATGGATTATGGATACAATTTCATGAATACCAAGATTTTCATTAACAATGAAAGTACCATCTGCATTGTTAAGAATCCAGTGTTTCAATCAAAGACTAAGCACATTGAGATTAGACATCACTTTATCAGAGATTCCAATGAGAAGAAGCTTATTCAGATGATAAAGATTCACACAGATCAGAATGTTGCAGATTTGCTCATAAAAGCATTTGATGTTGGCAGATTTCAATATCTGATTGCAAGTATAAGAATGCTTAACCTTTAAAGTATTGATTAAGGGGAGGTTAATTGCGTTTATATGCAACAGAGTATGCATAAATGATGCTTGAAATGGAATGGAACAACAACTAATGATGACAGTTAAGTTAGTATTGTTGGCCTAACTTTCTACTGGTAAGTATAATTAGTGCTGCTAGTTATACTTAATACTGCTATGTTAATGCTGTTAGTTAGACTTACTATTGTTTGTTATAATCAATATTATGAGAAATGAGAGAAATAGTGAGCTAAAAAATAGAAAGAGAGATGTGTGAAACAAAAACAGATAGAGTGAATTGGTGAGCTAAAATAAATGAGATAAATTAGTGAGAATGAAAAACAGAAAGAGAGATGTGTGAAACAAAAACAGATAGAGTGAATTGGTGAGCTAAAAGAAATAAGAGAAATTAGTGAGAATGAAAAACAGAAAGAGAGATGTGTGAAACAAAAACAGATAGAGTGACTTTGTGAGCTAAAAGAAATGAGAGAAATTGGTGAGAATGAAAAACAAAAAGAGAGACGTGTGACAAAAAAACAAATAGAGTGACTCGGTGAGAAAAATAATTGAGAGATATAGTGAGAATAAAAATAGAAAGAGAGCTTGTGAGAATCAAAATTGATGATGGAAATGCTTTTTGGAATGAAATTAGAGTTAATGCTGGTAACTCAAAGTTAATGCTGTTAGGCATAAATTTACTACTGCTAGTTAAGTTAATACTGTTAGGCATACACTTACTACTGCCAGTCTTAGTTAATGCTGCCAATTTAAGTTAATGCTGTTGAGGGTGATTTCATAAATACTTCGATTAAGGGTTTCAATCACTCATTCGATCGATTTTACACTTTGATATACTCTCTAATCATAAACCCTAACTCAATTTTATCATTCATCATCAAAACCCAACACAATGTCGAACCTAAAGTTTGCTGAAACTCATAATTTGGTTGCGTTTTTGGAGAAACCCAAAGAAAGTGAAGGGTTTTGAAGGATTTTTGAATGCAAGTTCTATCAGATATGCGCTAACGGTGAATCCCACCATCTATACTTCATGCATTAAGCAGTTATGGGCTACTGCTATAGCAAAAACTGTCAATGGGGAAGTGCAGATACAAGCCCTAGTAGATGGGAAGAAAGTAATCATCACTGAGACGAGTGTGAGAAGAGCTCTTCAATTAAAAGATGCTGAAGGTACTGAATGTCTACTTAATGTTACCATTTTTGCAAAACTGGAAAGAATGGGGTATGAAAATCTTACACCAAAGCTTACATTCTATAAAGCTTTCTTTTCACCTCAATGGAAATTTCTTATCTATATAATTCTGCAATGCCTTAGTGCTAAGACTACTGCTTGGAACGAATTTAGTAGCACTATATCCTCAGCTATCACATGTCTTGCTACAAACCAAAAATTTAACTTTTCCAAGTACATTTTTGATAATATGGTGAAGAACTTAGAGGGTGGAGTTAAATTTCTTATGTACCCAAGGTTTGTGTAAGTGTTCCTAGATAATCAAGTTAAAGGAATGACCAAACATAAAGAAATTTATGTTACACCTTCTCACACTAAAAAGGTCTTTGCAAATATGAAGAGAGAAGGAAAAGGATTTTCTAGGAGAGTTACCCCTCTATTTAAAACAATGATGGTTCAAGCTCAAGAAGAGGGTAAAGGTTCTAAAATGCCTACTATTCCCCAACATACATCCACCATTAATCAACCATCATCATCACAACCTCCAAAGAAGCAAAAGCCTAGGAAGACCAAGAAACAGAACACTGAGGTTTATCAACCTAGTGATCCTACACAACCTTTGGCAGATGAGACTGAAAATGTAGAAAGTGCACCTATACATTCCAATGATCCACTACTTAGTGGTGAGGATAGACTGAAACTAAATGAATTGTTGGAACTTTGTATAAAACTATCTGAAAGACTTCTTGACTTGGAGAACACTAAGACCTCTCAAGCTGTAGAGATAACTAAATTTAAGGAGAGGGTCAAGAAGCTAGAAAGGAGGAATAAGTCAAAAACTCCAGGATATAAAAGGTTAAGGAAGGTTGGTAGAACTGCCAGAATAAAATTCTCTAAAGATGAAGGTTTGGGTGATCAGGAGGATGCATCCAAACAGGGGAGGAAAATTGCTAATCTTGATGCTGATGCAGAGGTTACTTTGGTTGATAAGGCTCAGGGGAGGATTGATGATAATTTAATGTTTGATATAAGAGTTTTTGATGAGCGGGAAGTTGAAGTTGAAAAGGTGGTTAGTACTGCCAAAGTTACTACTGTCAGTGCTACATCAACAATTGTTGATGAGTTGACTCTGGCTCATACCATAATTGAAATCAAAGCAGCTAAACCCAAGGCTGTTACAACTACTGCTATAACAACTACTACTACTGTTACAAGACCCAAGGCTAGAGGATTGTAGTTTAAGAGCCAAGTGAGTTTACAACAACAACATCACAATCATCACAACTTCCACAGGCTAAAGACAAAGGCAAGGGAAAAATGGTTGAACCTGAGAAGCCTTTGAAAAAGAAAGATCAAATTTTGGTAGATTAAGAAATTGCTCAAAGACTTCAAGAAGAATTGAAAGCTGAATTAGAAGAAGAGGAAAGACTGGCAAGACAAAAAGAAGAAAAGGAGAACTTAATTTCATGAGATAATACTCAAGCTATGATGAAGGCAGATTATGAGTTAGCTTAGAGACTACACGCAGAAGAACAGGGAGAGTTGACCATTGAAGAAAGATCAAAACTATTTGTAGAGCTCATGGACAAAAGGAAGAAGCACTTTGCAAAGCTTAGAGCTAAAGAGATCAGAAGAAAACCACCAACTAAAGCCCAAATGAGGAATCAAATGTGCACTTATTTGAAGAATATGGCTAATTACAAGCATAGTCAGTTGAAGAACAAAAGTTTTGAAGAAATTCAGATGTTATTTGACAATACTATAAAGTGGGTAGATTCATTTGTTCCTATAGATAAAGAGGTTGTAGAAAGAAGTAAAGTCAGACAGAAAGAAGTAAGAAGAGAACAAGAGAAGTACCTGAGTCTGATAATTCAAAGAAGTAAAAGATATATGAGAATGTAGAAGCTGAAGTGGATGATGAAGCAGAAATGAAAAAGCTTATGGAGATAGTTCCTGATAATGAGGTAGCAATTGATGCTATACCACTAACCAGTAAGTCCCCAATCATTGTTAACTGGAAAATCGTCAATAAAGGAAAGATGGGATACTTTCAAATCATCAGAGCTAATGGAAGTTCAAGGAGGTATTCATTAATGATTAGGATGCTTCAGAACATTGACAGAGAAGACCTAGAAACACTCTAGAAGTTGGTTAAAGATAAACATGGAAATACAAGGCCAGAGGAAACATATGAAATAGTGTTATGGGGTGATGTGAAGGTGATGTTTGAACCAGATGTAGAAAGTGAAGTATGGAGAAATCTACAAGGATACAATGTGACAGTTTGTAAGCTATTTTCTTCAAGTGGAGTTCATTTTGTGAGATTTCAAAATCTGCATATCTTTATGCTGGTAGAGAAAAAGTATCCACTCACACATGTAACTATTACAAAAATGCTCAACAAGAAGCTTCAAACTGACTAGTGGAATGAGATGTGCTATCAACTTCTTAAGCTTATGACAAAACAACGCAAGCATCCTGGAAGTGTTTGAATGCATCCTCCTAGTGACGATAAAGCTTTTAATCAAGAAACTTAAAGATTTAGAAAATGAATATCAAGTTTAGGGGAGGGTTGTTGGGATCAAAAGGATTCATGATGATCTTGGAGTTAATATTGCTAAGGTTAGAGTTACTACTGCTAGTATATATTACTACTGCTAATGGAAGTTGTAGGATCCCGATTTACACTTTCACTTCATATTACAAACCACGAATCGAATTAGAAAAGAGATAAAGAAAGATTGAGTTAATTTAGAGAGAGAAAGAAGAGATATAGATGAGAGAAAAAGAGAAAATATATTTATTAGAAATGAGAAGAGATATTTTTCTAAGTGAAAAATATCTATATATACCCTTACACATTTAATGTGACGCGCGGGATATTTAACTAGGACTCGGGATCGGGTTTTGCTTGGGATTAAACCCGAAACATATACAATATTAGATTAACTTAATAGAATTAACTATAATAGCCGATTTCCTGATAATATTCTATAACCAACCAAAAGACTAAAATAATTGACCGAGACAACAACACAAAAGAACAAAGCTTCATTTTCTGAACTCAATATTTATGAGTGCTAACATCTCCCCGAAGTGCGTTCATTGATGTGACTACACCTTCATGAGATCATGAGATCGTTATTTTTGGTCTTTACAGTCTCAATTGGTCCTTGGACTTTTCTTCTTGTTTTACATAGATTGTAGGCTTGTTCCTTCATGCTTAGTCGAATCTTTACTTTATGGCTTCGTCATTGTCTTATCGTCAATTGCGCATCTTGCGATCTTGTTCTTTTTGACCAACAATGGCTCATACTATTCATCATCTGAAAGCTTTATTATCAGAGTTTGCGGAAGTCTTTGTCTTTAAAATCATGATCTTTCTAGATGAGTATTTCTTCGCAATGTAAGCCATTTGAATGGGATATGAGGTTGCCATGTTACCATACCGTTGTAAACTGCAGGGTTTACTTAGTGATAAACAAGGAAAATTTGATTTGAAAATCAATCGACGTGTCACTCGGTAAAGGTATTATAACACATCAAGATTGTCCTGTTTTTATCAACATTACATCAACTGTGTTCAAATTCAATTACTGACGCATCTCGTAGATCCATTTGTCACAAGATTTTATTTCATATAGAATCTCGCAAGTCACCTACCAAGAGCTTGTTTGTATAGCTACCACAAGCAGATTTCCATCTCAATTGTGAATATCTATAGAGTAACACTCGATGTTCGTGGCAAATATCACCAATGATATTAGCGTAGGACTCTTTGAATAACAGCTTGTGAACTGATGAGGTCAACAAGGTGTTTTGAAATGGAAATAGTTTCCCTAACTTGATTTTGTTATATTGATCTCTAATGCATCTAGACCCTCGATTAGTGCTTTGTGTTTAGTACTCAGAGGCTGGAGGCATATTTAATTAAACTAATTAAATCTAAACCTAATTTAAATTAATTAAATTAAATAAACTAACTAATGTTAACCTAAGGGACTAACAGTGAAAGGACAAAAGGACAAACGGGGTAACAGGCTATCTAACTACAGGGACTAACAGAGGTAACTACAAAAGTTAAAATTACACAATTGGTCCCTGAGAGGGAACCCGATTACAACCTAAGTCCTAAGTGCTTATTATCAAAAAGCTATAAAAGAAAAGTTGTTAAGGGGCTTAAGGGGAGCATTTTTCATAAAAGGCACTAAGTCTGATAAGGCTTAAATAAGCTAGAAAATTGAGCTAAATATGGACAGAAGCTAAAAATTTTACTTAAGAGCTTTTTGCTTTTTCTTTTCTAATTTTTAAGACATAATAAGCTGAAAACTAAAGAAAGTTATGAAAATAAGCAAAAGTGACTAAGATAAGCTATTAACTAACAGATTAAGCCCTAAAATAAGCTAATAGAAAAAATAAGCTAAAACTAATTTTTTTTTTTAAAAACAGTTAATGTCCTATTTTTAACCAAAGATTTATCTAACCTAATAAGCTGTTTAATACTAATAATCTGCTAATCCTAAGAGTCTATCCTATAGAGTGTTCTAAAAAGCAATAAAAAGCTAAGCCTTAGTTTCAAATAAGCAAAAAATTGAAGCCTGAAAAAGGTGCCTAGCACCAGGGTAAACTGCAGACAGAATAGGGGCTTTTTTGTGGCTTATCAAATAAGCTCATATGAGCTTAAAAATTAAAACCTATTGCAAACAGATTTAAAAGGCTATGATTAGAGCTTAAGCTCAAAAACTCAGCTTCTATTAACTAGAAAAAGCTGCTGATTTTTGAGCTAAAAAAATAGCTTTTTTTCACAAAAACACTTGACACAAGTTTGGACATTTTGACTTAAGGTAATAAGGGACAGAACAAGGGCTCTTTTAAAGTTGCACTACACTTAAAACAGACTAAATAAAAGGGTGTATAAGCTGGTTTTAAGCAGCTTAACTTGTGGCCTACTTTATCCAATTTTGACTTAACACATTTTTTCCAAACTTAAAAAATAACAAAAGTGACATTTTTAGCTTAACTCTTGATAATAAACTAAGAAAATTAAACCCCTACACTCAGCCAAAGGTGGCTGAGTGTTTTTGACCCATAGGCAAACTCATATGACCCATTTTGAGTCAGAACCAAACACCCCTTTAAATTTATAAAAAGCTTTTAACAGGTTTTATATTAAAGGAATGCTTAACAAATCTGATTAGGAGTAAGATTAAATGATCTTAAAACATGATTTATCCAGGATTAACAGGCTTAAAGAGCTTAATATAAACTTTTAAATTTTTGACAGTAACACACAAATCTTCAAAGAGAACTTTCAAATTTTTATTAATATCAAAGAAATTACAACTGCAATTTAAGAAAAGACTGAATGCTAGATTACAATGCTTTTAAAAAAAACTTAAATTAAATTTAAAAAAAAGAAAAAGGGTGTCCTCTCTCTTCGTGTGCTTCTTCACTTAAATAGGCTGAGGAAGTTCTTGTGTTTGTGTTTCTTTAGTGAGGGAGAACCCTTGCAATGAATCCTAGCCCTTCAATCCCATTTGTGCTTCTTAAAAACCCACAGCCATTGTTAATGTTGTTCGGAAACTTGCAGATTGCCAAATTTGGCAGGTTTAAGGTTCGCGGAAGGTGGTTTAGGTTGGGACTGGATTAAGGGAAGGTTGGGTAAAAGAAAGAGTGGTATCTCGTGATGTTGGGGGGTTCTAGGAGGTTGGCGGGAAAACGGGTTGAGGGGGAGACTGTTATTAGCTCACAGGTTTTTAAAAGTTTCATAAGCCAAAAAGAGACCCTGAAGTTTCACTTCTTTTCATTTCGTTTTGTTTCTTTTTTTTTTCTTAGTTATAAACAAGTTTCGGAAATGGCACAAATGGCCCATGTGGTTTATTGAAACAAAGATATAAAAGGATTCATGACTTGGCAGTTTCAGCCCTTGGTGTTTTAAAAGGTGTATTGGCAGAACTGGCCCTTAGCCTTTTAAAGGGAAAAACAGTTTGGAAAATTGCAAAATCAGTCCCTAACTTTGTTTAAAACACTTTTCCTTTATAAAACATTTTCAAAATTGACAATTTCAGTCCCTGAGGTTTTATAAAAAATTGTTTTGGGCCAGTATTGGGCTTGGGTTTGTGTACTGGGCTTGTATTGGGCCCAACTGGGTGTGTTTGGGCCCAATAAGGTTTAGGCTTATGTTATTGGGCTTTTTAAGGCCCAATAAGGTTTGGGTGGGTTTTGTGTGTACAATGGCTGAGATTGGCTTGTTCAAGGGCTAGGATCGGGCCTTCAAAGTCTTCATAGTCTCTGTCAATTGCACACAAATGGGCTGTTGTCATTGATTGAGGGCCCATTTGGTCTTCACAGTCTTCATCAATATACTATTGGGCTTTTCCCGGCCCATCAGATGGGTTGAGATTGCAACCAATAGTATTCTTCAATTACGGCTCCGGTTTTGACTGTTAATTTGTTGAGTTGACTTTGACTTTGACTTTTCTGGTCTTTGGCTTTGATTTGGCTTTGTCCTTCACAGCTTTTCCATTCCGAGTCCAGTTTTGTCGTTTTGGCTTTGTTTTTCGTCCTTTTCTTGGTTATCCGTTCCTGCACAATACATTTAGCAAAACAAGCGTATCTTTGGCATTTTAAGTCCGTTTTTGGTTATTTCAGCTCGTTTTTAAAGGTAAAAGGTATGTGTATTTAAGCACATACCAAAATCCCCCATACTAAGGTATTGCCGTGTCCTCACGCAATGCTATGAAGTAAGCATTTACGAAAACTAAGACTCTTGACCCCCTCCGACTAATAACTTTGAAAAGTAGCAAAGTGTTTGTCAAAGGAAAGAATCAATAGCTTCGACAAATCCCGATTAACACCATTATTTTGTATGTACATTGACTACTCTAATTTTTTTATTCCAACTAAGCAAGTATCACAAGACATCATGGAAGAGATATCTTTGACAATTGATGAAGCAAAGTTGAAGAAGATGGCTGAGATGCTAAGACAAAGATGTACTTCAGGAGATGAACATCAGTATCACATTGATCAGATGAGGAATTTCTTGCAAAGTGACATTGTTTGGGAAAGCAGAAAGGAAATTCTTGTCTCTCCGCATCCACGAAAGATCACACTATTAGTTCAAAGCTGTCAAAGAGATCCTGAAGCTCCAGCATTATCTCTGATTCAATCAAGACCTTTTATTCACTTAAGAAGGAAATTCGGGTCCTGAAAAAAGATGGTGTTGTCACTTAATAAATTTCCAGCAATTGTCTTCAATGATGATGATATTGAAGAACGGACTTCCAGATGGGTTAATAAGTGTATAAAGAAGTTTAATCCTTATGCAAGATATGGTGTTGAAAACTGGAAGAATCCTCATGCGAAGATCTTATAAAAAGGAGACAGAAGAACCTGGAAGACGAAGCCCTTCCGGGTTTTTTACGTTTTTATTGTATTTTTTTTTATAATTTTGTATATGTTATAAAACTGTGACACGGAAAAAACGGAACGAAAAATATAAAGTTTAACAGGTCAAAAGTATGAAACTGTCAAAATTTACGGAACAGAAACTGATAAAAAACTGCGTTGCACTGTAAAAAGAGGGGTACAAAAGAAATCTTTCGTACTTTTTGGCACTATTTAGTGGGCCAGGGGGGGTACCAATAATAGCACCCAAAAAAGAATGCCAGTGTTTCAAATTCTTTTTCAAATATGTGGGTCTCCTTTTAACCTCCATCACATATTGTTTCTTTTTTTTATAACTATAATTTATTAAAGAGTTAATTACTTAAATGGTCCTTATGGTTTGTCAGGGTTTTTCACAAATGGCCCCTCGCTCAAAACTTTTAGCGGGTTTCCTCCCCGTGGTTTCGCCTCGTTACGGGTTTGGTCCCTCCGACTAACTTTCGTTAGTATTTTTCGTTATCTCCCATATTAGGTGATGTGTATTTTATTTTAAATATTTATTTATCAAATTTTAAATTTATAAAACTCGATTCACCTGACAAACGCACTAACGGGCAGAGAACCCGATCGTGAGTAGTGTAGAGATGGTAAATTCGAGGTCGTCCCAAGAGCTAAGTTTTAATTAGTTTTAATTTGAATTGTCACGTATTGAGAATAGTTTAAGATTGATTTCTAAAATAACAGAAAAGTAAATTGCGAGAAAGTAAATTGATAGAAGTGATCAGGGAGAAAAACGTGCTAGCCTAGCCAATTCATTACTACCGTCATAACTTATGTTTTCCTGTGCAATGTTATACCATGGTTTCTAAAGTCGACAGACCTGAATGAATATATTTAGTCTGCCCTATAATTCCTGCAATCCCGAATCCCCTGAAGGTTACGAAGGTAGGGCAACCAGGTCATAGTGATTAATCCGAACTATCCCAAAAACTAGTCTAATAACCTAAACAGGTTATTAACCCTCTCTGAAAGTGTTTCTGTGCTTTTTAAGTATATTAAGTGATAGAGGCGATAACAAGATTAGTTCCTACACTAGGGATATGGTTTAAAACCTATCCTAGTACCACTATTAATCCCACGTTCAATTGGTAACCTAATAACAGGACTAACAGGGTCTAAACTACTTGCAATACTACCAAAACCCAGGGTTATACGATATTCAAAAGGATATCTAATGAAACCATGATTTAACAAGAAACAAATATTATAACGATAGTAAATTCATGACTAGGCTTGCACTTGAAGTGCTTAGCCGCTCATGGCAACAACAAAGCAAGAATTAATAAAGGTAATCATAGATTGAAAACTCATAATTCTTACAGATGCGGTTTATGAACGATTAAATACAAAAGTAATATAAGTGTGATCTCTCTTGGACTTCTGGTGGAATTCTTCGAGCTTCTGAGGCCTTGGTCACCCCTTGGATCTCTGGTGGAATAGATGATGCTAAAGTGGCAAAATGAGGCCTCTATTTATAGATTACGAATTTGTTACGGCGTAACCTTGTAAAGTGTTACGCCGTAAAGTGCTGACGAGGCTTTCCATGTTGTAGGCATAAAATACGTTACGGCGTAACTAATTAGCCACGTTACGCCGTAATGCTGACTAGGATGACTCATCCTACAATAATAATGATGTTACGGCGTAAACCTTTCGTGTGGTTACGCCGTAATCTTGCTAGGTGGCTGATGTGTCGTTGTGTGGTGTTTATTTATGATAGTTCAAGTTTTAAATTTATATTTTGCCGACTTAACAAAAAACAACACTTTAACGGGCAGTGTACCCGGTCGATGGTAGTTTCGTGGTAAGTAGGATGTCGAACACTTGAAGCAAGGTTAAATCTCTCAATTTATTTATATTTTGGTTTACTAATCTAAGTTAATTCTAATCTAAGTCAAACCTATGTTAATCCTATGTTAGTTCTAATCCTAATTCTAATAGGAAAAAGGGGGGTTCAGCCTGAGAAACTGGCACGGGTTTGGTTGGTGACTACAATAAATTCAAAATACTTTAACCCACGCAAGCTAATTAACAGAAGATCGAAGAGTGGTCAAGCCTTATGATAGAAAAACTATATTAACCATTATTAATCCGGTTAGAACGCTGGTTTGTTTATTAAGTGCAATGATTTCTTCTCTCGAGGTGGCATATCATTTTTAAGACTTAGGCGGGACTTCTTCCTAAGACCTAGACACATTAATTCTGTCACAATTAAAGCATCTGCATAAAGCATCCTTATTTGCTGTTTATAATCTATCTTAGGTATTAAAGCAATGGTAATCTTGTTAAACCCTAGCTCATAGAGACTTTACCCACTTACCACTTAACGGCAATTTATACACTAGTAGTCTACTTATTCAACTATCCAATGGAATCAGTACTGTGGAAAACTAGAAGGGGGGTTGAATAGTTTACCGCTTTTTAAATTTAAGTTTTATGTATGTTTGTAAAACTTAGATTCGACCTTTTTGTGAATTCAATGCTTGCACAATATGAACAATGTAAATATATGAAATGATAAAGTAAGACAAGAGATAAGAGTAAGAACAATCTAACACAACGGTGAGGATTTATAGTGGTTTCGGTAACGAAGCACCTCTTATGACTACTCACTCCCCGAGCACCAAACTCGATGAGTTTTCTTCACTAATGTCAACAAACTCCCTTATGGCGGGAAAACCGTACACAACGTTGGCTTATATCAATTTATGACACTAAGCTAAATGTCGAGTTCTAATCTTAGCTAGAACCAATCTATCACAACACAACATCACGACTTGTTATGCCTTCAAACTTCTATTATGCTTTAGAAGTCGTGAGCTTGTGATGTCATATGTCTCTAAGAATACGATACGTATCATTAATTTTTTAGTTGTCTCGGACATGTATACATCACAGCTACGCTAGTTTCTCCTCTGCCCCACTAAACGATACAAGACGTACTACGCGAAACCCAACCACCCAACCACTACGCATCACGATTCTCCTTTTACTCTACGTTCAATGACTTATCTTACGTCAAACCACACCTCCTCAAACTCACGACCTGCTAATCCTCTCACATACTACTTATATCAATACTACTAACGCACTCACTTGGTAAGTTCATAACGATTCTAACTATACTTACCAAGATCACCAAGGTCTAGATCTACTCACTACTAAACTACAAGATATACAATTGATTTACAAATATGTGATATGAATGCAACAAGATTGCTATGCACACTAAGGTGTAATACTTCTTCACTTGATGATGGAAGTATTCTTCTCTTGCACTTGAGGAATATAGCTTGGATCACTTGGAAACAAAGCTTTATGATTAAATGATCAAAGGATTTTAGAGAGGATAAGTGGGCTGTTTTGAGCAGAAAGAATGAGTGCAAAAGGTGAGAAAAATGTTGGGGAATAGTCCAGTATTTATAGGACAAAAAGGAGGAGCGGGGTCTATGGCCGACCCCCTTAAATAGGGTGACGGCCCCCTTAAAATTAAGGGGGTCGCCCATGTAATTAAGGGGGGCGCCCCTTATTCAGACGCTCCCTTTTTGTCCTATTCAGGGGAGGTGTTTACTGGACCATTTCTAGCCGTTTTAGGTCTGAAAATTTGAAATTCAAAATGTTTATTTTGAATAAAACATTTCTTTTAAATGTAAAAAATGTTTTGTGATGTTTATAAAAAGTTTACAACATTTTATAAAAGTTTCATTTTATCATAAAATGCATCAAGCATTTTTTTATTCATACCTTGGAGCGATATAAGTTTGAAATGAATATTTACTACTAAATACTTGTTTACGTTTAATTTTAGGTTGAACATTTTTATATTTTGTGATTATCAAAACGTAAAGATGTGAAAAAATATTATTAATGTTTTTAGGCGTTATATTTTATCAACATGATGCTCAAGGTACATGTTCAACACCTGATAAAGCCTTTGATGTGTCTGAATCTGAATGATTTCTATCCTTTGTTGCTTTTACCAAGTGTGGTCAAGTTGTACTGTATCCAGTCTATGATACTTAAATCTTTTGGTGGTCCTAGAACTTATGATAAACAATGAAACTGCACCCCACATGTTTTGGTAATGCAACTTGTTTATTCCTTTGTTTTATATTGTTGTCTGTTTGACTGTATTGGTAATGCAATCTTTTGTTACTTTTTATATTTTTGTCTGTTAGACTATAATGGTTGTTTGTTACCCTTTACACAAATACACAAACAAATGTTACCCTGTAATGGTTGTCTATTGCACAAATATACAAGCTATACACAACACACAAATACCAAAATTTGATGTAATTCATTGATTCATCATAGGATACATATATAGAACATTAAAACAGTTAAACTACACCAACATACATCAACACTTACTAGTTACTACAACCTACAACACATGAACCCTACCACATCTATTTCATTGCAAACACTAGAACCACACATATGACAAATGCAAGAAAAGTGGACTTCCAAAAAGTCAAACTGGCTTCACATCTCCTCAGCTGAGCACCATTTTCAAACAGTTCACCTTCAAGCTCTTCAATCCTTGCTTGACGGTTAATCTCATTATGCAACAAATTCCTGTGATTAGGGTTTAAGATGATGTACATCTCATACAAATGCATCTTGTACCAATCATGATCAATCTCAGGATCATACCATTCCCAATAGCCACACTTCTTCTTGCCTGGTTTAGAACGATTAGCGCATACAACAAATCTCCTTGATGGATTTGTTGGGGTCCATGATGTTAACACCCTTAGTGGAAGACCGCATCTACATGTTTCTTCAACAAGAAAGGAAGACATACAAAAATAAGCCACATAGTATCTAAATGTCTTTCAACCATCACAACTACGACATAGAAATAATAAACCCTCGTTCCCCTTTCTTACATTCGAACGAACCAAACACCTCTGACAAGTTTCAAAAGCTTTAAATTTATAATTCTAGAATTACCAGTTATTAGACAGAAACGCACGGGTAAAAGTATAACCCACGTATGTAGTATACTCTTTTTAGGTAAGACCAGGTCGTTCTATGAGATTGGATATTCTAAGAAAACGTCGACAATATTACAAAGAAAGGGGAGGTTTATCTTATAGTAATGTCACGGATCTAAAAGATAATAATCAAATTTATTCTAGATTTATTATAAGGTCATGTGTGGTTAAGGTACAAGATACATTTATGGATAAAACTTTGGGAGATGAATGTTTTTACGGAGATGAATTTATAATCATTTTAAGAATGTTTAGTTGCTTAAAAAGATTATCTATTGTTCATAATGAAAACCCTCTCGGCCTTTATCTTTTATTATGAAAATACTTTAAGTGTGATTCGTGTTTGATAATGAGAAGTATAAGCTTGCTAAACCAAGTTCGTTAGACAAGTGGTTTAGCGTTAAACACCTTTTGTACTTGGGTTATGTTTGTTTGGCTTAGCCAATCCTTACAAGGCTAATGTCTAGTTGTCATAGACAAACAACTTGGAAATCATTCACTTAACTGGAGTCTTTCGACCTATATCCGGAATAAGTGGTGATCAAACAAAGATTAAAGGGTCCAAGTTCAAAAGTATCAAGCTTATATTATTCATATCAAAAGTTCATTCAAAAGTCAAGTTTGATCCATAATATTCATATAGCTCCTAACCAAACATGTTAATCTACTAAACAATCATAATAACAACACATATAACAATCATGATTAATCTAACATTCATATTATCAAAAGATAGAAACATGTTTTTACCAAAATCAAGTGGCAAATAATGCTCCTGCTTACAAAGTGTTTCTTGGGATGAAGATTATAACCACTTGCAACTTTAACTATAGTAACAATAAAAACTTCTAGTATTACCCTTACAAGATCAAATGGTACTTTCTTCAACTAAAACCTAGAATGTGATGAAGAACAAGGTTTGTTCTTCAATAATACCTAAAGATAACCTCTAAACTAGTGAATATTGAAATGGAATGATTAAGAGATGATTTGAGTGATGAATGGGATGCCTCTAACCCTTAATTTCATGTCTTATTTATCGCAAAGGATGGTGCATCAGTTGCATAATTTGGGGAAGTGAAAGGTTGCACAATCATTGCAATCATGTATGATTTGGGCGTAACTGTAGGAGAAGTGCGCCGCACTTGGTGCTTAATTAAATGGCATTTACTTCGACTTAAAGTGCGCCGCACAAAATAATTTGTGCGTCGCACTTTGGCTTCGTTTATTAACTCCTTCAAAGATTCTCTTCTAGATTCTTCATATAGCGGCTGTTAGTGCTTTTAACTGGGTTTCTTTTGCATTGTTAGTCCTTTTCGCCACTTTGGTCCTGAAATGATTATTACACCATAGACAAGAAAATTTGCAATATTTCATGCGTTAATATATACATTTAGTGTATTTTTAAGGGATAATTTATGTATGTTTAGAGCATTATCAAATCCCCCTATACTTAGCTTATTGCTTGCCCTCAAGCAATCAAAGCAAAAGAATTTTGTTTAGTAAAACAAATTTATGATCACAAGCATATATAACGCGACAAAGCAACTCATGAATTTTATAGATAATTTTCTCACCCGCTTAATTTAGTAAAAATGATAGTAAACGGAAGTCGCTCATACGTGCAGTCATGAGATTTTCAAATTTCCATAGGCTTATACAAGAGACTAAACTTCCCCGACATGGCGTAAGCACCAAACATAAACATCAAAAGAGGTAATTTTTATTTAGTGATAATATTTATTATTTGTAGAAAAAGGTTTATAAGTAAATCATAATCCACCTTATCCGTAATGTAACCAACTATTCCCTTATATCATTACTTACTTTTCTTTTTTTGATAATCATTAGATCACTTAACTTGGGGGAAACTTGCTTTCTCCCATACTTAGAATAAGCACACTTCTTTGCATATAATAGCAACACTTAATCTCTTCAATTTCTCCTACGGATAAAAATTTGTAGGATAATTTAGTTAGAAATATTTTTGAACAAAGTTATTTGTTACTTATATTTATATTTTTATCACCTCTTAATCAGTAAATGTTTATAACATGCGAACATGTTCCTACTGCGGTCTCATAAAGATTTCAAGCACAAGTTCTAGAATTAAGAAATCACCGGCACACTCGTATAATTTAAATAGATACCAATGCTTCAGAAAAGGCAAACTACAAATATATAGCCGTAACGATGGATGAGATATCTGCAATTGCTCACTCCTTAACTCGAGAAAGCTAAAGATAAAATCATCTTAGGTATTAAAAATGGATACTTGAATCCTTAAGATCTAATCCTCACAATTTTTCTGGGTAGAATAAATATGCCAGTAATGTTATCAATCCCAAGTTGGATTGTTTGTATGTGATCAATAAAATGTTTATTTTCAAAAGAATTTTTGGTTTAAAATTTCTTAACTTTTCAAAACTTTTCCAGTTTATCTTCCCCCCATACTTAATATGAGCATTGTCCTCAATGTGAAAATATTATAGAGAAAAGATAAATGTAAAAGTGAAATATACTTTTCAATTGTGATATTCTGAATCTTTTCTTTGCGTCAATTCGTCTAACGTCTTTTCTTCCTTTCTTGTTCCTATTACAAGTATAACATGTTGCATACCCTCCACATAGTAATTAGTAATAGTTCCTAATATATTAATAAATATAAGTTGATAACTATTGTTTGTTAAATGCAAACATAGCAATGTCTTACATACCATAATAATAATATTTTAATTTTTTTTAAAACACACGTAACCCAAACATGCAATTATGTAACCAACTTGTGTCATCTCGACACTACTCATCATCATCCTGCTGCTGTTGTGGCGGCTGGTACTGTGGTGGGTACTGCTAGTAATACTGATCATACTCAAGCTGTGTGTAACCAGGTGGGTTGTAGGCTCCCTGCAGTGGAACACTATAAGCCCTGGCCATGTGCTCGAATACTCCCTTTGGTAACCTGTCAAATGTAATAACTGCTATACTCTTACCCTCTCTATCGCCTCCTGACATATCTCCATACGACCCATCCTATCATATAAGTCCCGCATAGATGCTCTCGGGGGTCTAAGAATACCAACTTTTAGCACACCAGGCTGTGGATCCTTAGGAATAAGTCTACCCTTAGAGTCGATCAACTCCCTAAGTGTAGTGTGTTCCAAATCCCTGCAATAAATTGGAGCACTCAAACTCCTAATCACACTATCAGTCAACACCCTCGACTTCCTAGCAATCTTCGAGATAAACTATCCACATCAAATTTGACTCTCCTTTTGGGTGCCAGCTCCTTTCCTCTTCATCTACCTAGCAATCAACCAAGCCACATTCACATATCCATTTTGGTGTCTAGCATCAAACATACTTAAGAGCCACAAATAATTTTTCTGAATTTTCTCATACCCAGTCGTCATTTGACATAAACCATAGGTGATCATCTTGTGCACCACCCTCAAAAATGGTACAGTTTGATAGCAAAAGCATGACTCCTAGATAAGATAAGGTTCTCCTCTCTATGATGCTCAACCAATACTCCTAAGCGTTAAAATGCTCATCACTACGCAAACCTCCTTCAAAATAAACATTAAATCCTTCCTCATCAAGCTCAGCTGTTTGATACAGTCCTAACCTTTGAGCAAACTCCAACAAGGTCAAACTATAAGCACGTCCACAAAGTCTAAACCTAATGATCTTCTTGGTTTGCAATTCATCATCCGCACAAACTTCATCAAACTCATAAGTTGAATAAAACTCGTGAGCAAAAGCTCGGCATAAAAACTGTTCATGACTTGTTAAAGCTTTATCCAGCCACAAAAGTGAATATCTCTTCATTTAATCCAGCCTCACATAACTTAATACTCAATATTTCATCAATCTTTCCATCACCTCCCATTCGGTTTTATATATCCCAATTCATGATACACGGGGAGTAAATATGCTCAGGAAGCAATTGAGCCAATCTAGTGTTGTATCTAGACTTAACATCTCGGCTACAACCTTCCCACAATAGGTACTCATGATGAACTTATGGAAATAACAACTCATCCTCCGTTTCGTGTTGTCTTGGGCATTTAGATCGTGATGATCCGGCTCTTTATCGTTTGTTCCTGAAGTCTACACATAAAAAATAATCAACAATAAAGTTATAGTTATGTTAGAAATGATTTGGCATGATCGGTCACTGTTTTTATGATTTTTAAAACTTTTTGTGACCTTCTGATGTGACATGTGCGGCGTACTTCCCTTAAGTGCGGCGTACATTCTAGAAAATGGTTAAAGTGCGACGTACTTGGTAAAAGTACGGCGTACTTTTTGGGCTGAAAAAGAATATTTTTGAATTCTTATGATTTTTCAGTAATTAAATTTAAATATAAATTCATAATATAAACAGTGCACTTTCAGATTTAATCTAATATCAAGCATGCATGTGTTAAACAACTCCTAATTATCACAATTCTAAGGGTCAATTGTTCATATAAAATAGGGATTAAAGTTTTCCTAATTTAATTATTATAAACCCTAATGCATAATAATTTTTAAACAAATTGATAATAATTAAGGCAAGGAATGATATAAACATACCCTATGCATGGTTAGCAGGTTAATGGATTGATTTTTGAAGCTTTTCTTTGGTTTTGTGAGAAACCCTGGCGGTTTTGGTGAATGTGTGAGTTTTTATTTTATATAATGGGTAAAAAATCGTGTTTGGCAAGTTTTATTTATCAAAACCGCTTAAAAGTGCGGCGCACTTCCCTGAAATACAGCGTACTTTTCTTTATATATATTTATATATAATAAAATTACATTACACACATAATTTAAACATAACCTCAATCCATCATATTAACTTAATATCATATATCAGATTAACATCCGTACATCAAATGTAATCCTTAAAGGAATTTACAAATGATTTTAATTTTTTTTAAAATAAACAAATAAAAAGTAAAATGGGAGCATATAGCCACTCCTTTATTTCAACTTGTTTTATTTCTTCATTGCGTAAACGAGTTGGGTGACATGATGTCACTCAACTTGTGATACTTTGACATTTTCCTGTCCGTATTCTTTGTCGTGAATCCTTGCAGATAAATGTTTCCATACGGATCCGTTACCTTTATTTCCATACGCTATTGCCCTGTCGCTTCTTCTTCTTTAGTGTACGAACCTTTATATTCGGTCTTACAGTTTTCTTGCTTTAATGGTACTGGTAACGAACCAAGGAAACTAACTGCTTTCTTCCAAACATTAATTTTCCAGAACGGGTTAGTTACCGTTTGTATAGCTGATGAACGATCCTCCGGATTGGTATAGTTTAGATATGGACCAGGTCTTGGTCTTGGCGTTTCTCATATAGTCTGATCTCACAGTACGTAAGGTTTGGTGACAAAACCCATCAAAGGTTGACAAAATTCTTTATGAGGTATTTATCATTCTGTCAATCGTACGAAAGAATCCTCGCCCGACAACTATTGGTGAATCACGGTCAATCGGAATATCCAGGATTAGGAACTTGGCAATCACAGTAGTGACTCCTACCTGACAGAGGACATTGCTAAGTTTCCCATAGCTTCCGTCTGAGTATGATTTATCATTGTGATCCCTCTGTCCTTTTTTCATATCCTCTCTTCCTAACTGCTCATAAATTCGATAAGGTATAGTATTCATGTCCGACCCAGTATCTGCGAACGCATTTTCGTTAACTTTCCCCTCCAATATGATAGGAAATATGAAAGCTCCAGGGTCTTCTTTCTCCTTCAATGCCTCTCCCTTAATCCTTTTCATGGTTTTTCATCTTTCTTTCATAATCTTTCCATTATAACTCACACTTATCTTTTCCAGATTCTCATCGAGTATCTTCCTTCATAGTTGGTTAGGCCCTTTCTCAATTACAGGTATTTCTTCTTCTAACAGAGCAAACTTTTGGTTGATCCTTATTGCTAATGCTTCTTTCTCTGCTTCACCTTGAGTTAAATGCCTCCCGGTTGATAAGGACGGTCTAATATCTTGATAAAAACATATTTAGGTTCTCCATCGCTCTTTTTTTGATTCGGTTGCTCTTCCCCATCTTACATTCAAACGGAGGAAGTTCTTCTCTAATTTTTGGTACATCGTCAAAATTGAAATCAAGTAATTGATCCCAATCTTCTGAACTTTTTCCTGTTTTCTCATAATCATCCTCAAACGGATCAGGTTCGGGATAAATAGTGATCACCCAGTTATCGAAGTCAACAATTCCTTTAGCCAATCTCAGGAATGATCTTCCTAAAATTACTCCAGGCTCAACATCATCTTCCCTAGGGTTTATGATGAATTTCACAAAGTATACCTCACCTTTCAAGGCAACAATGAGCTCTTTCTTAACCAACTTCTTACCTTTCCTCACTTCATAGTCCAAACACAACTTAACCGCGAACTCATTTGATATCAGGTTCTCTTCAAATGCTAAGTTGATTTCACCATCGTATGCTTCCAATCCATTCACGAAGCATGGTGCTATGTACCGCTCACTAATCTCATCTGTTTCCATCATGTAGAAACTTAATGCATTCATAACCTTCTTCCCTTTACTACCAGCTGTATCTTGATACTCTGGAGAGTTCTAATCTCTTGATCCTTCGATTTTGTCACTCCAGATTACGATCACCTCGTCTCCTAAGCAAATCTTTCCAAGACTTGAATTTGGGTCCACAATTCTTATAGAATAAGACAACATTAAAACAACCATTAGTGGGTTAGTTAAAATAATTAATAGCAACTTCTTACACATGCAAATTATCAATAAACGGATAGAATTTTTTAATGCAAGCGACTTTCGTTAAAAAACGAAGAAACAATCAATCTGTTTGGTTTCAGGCAGGAAAGTGCGGCGTACTTCAAAAGAAGTGCGGCGTACTTCAAAAGAAGTGCGGCGTACTTTATGGGTTTTAAGGCTTTTAAAGTTTTTTATTTTTGTTTTTTTATTTTTTTTTATTAGTCTTAATATCAAAGTCAAGCAAGCAACACTTAGCAAATAAGAGATACACATAGGCATTTATAAACTTAAATAAGCAAACTATCAAATAACAATTTTTTTTGTTTTTTTTTTCATTTTAATAATGAATTATCATAACACAGTATGTTGACAATCAAGGAATAAATTCCACATTTCCAAAATGGTCAAAATACGATTGATGGTTTTTAGGGTTTAGTGTTTTGGTGATTTTGATTTTTTATAACTGATTCTGTTTGTAAAAGAGGTAGGAAGTGCGATGTGCTTGGTAAAAGTACGACGTACTTTTTGAGTTTTTATAGAAAAACCGGCGCACAATGGTAACGTGCGGCGCACTTTCTGAAGAAAATTTGGTCAGTTTGCCAGAAAATTATACTGTGAGTTTGAAATTTTTTTGGCTTGTAATAAAAATGACTATTTCCAGAATGAAAACAATCCCCGACAGCGGCGCCAAAAACTTTGATGTGTTTCAAAAGCTTTAAATTTATAATACTAGAATTATCGGTTATTAAATGGAAACACACGGGTAAAAGTATAACCCACGTATGTAGTGTAATCTTTTTAGGTAAGACCAGGTCATTCCACGGGATTGGGTATTCTAAGAAAAAGTCGACAATATTACAAAGAAACAGGTTTATCTTATAGAATGTCACGAATCTAAAGATAATAATCAAATTCAAGATATAAAGGGCATGTTTGGTTAAGGAACAAGAAACATTATGGATAAACTTGGGGAGATAAATGATTCACGAATGAGTTTATAATCATTTTAAGAATGTTTAGTTGCTTAAAAAGATTGTCTATTGTTCATAATAAAAAACCCTTTCGGCCTTTATTCTTTTAATTGAAAATTGCTGTAAGCGTTGATTCGTTATGTTTGTAATAAGTTGTATAAGCTTGCTAAACCAAGTTCGTTAGACACGTGGTTTAGCGTTAAACCCTTATGTACTTGGGTTAATGTTCGTTTACTTAGCCAATCTTCAAAAGGCTAAGGTCTAGTTGTCATAGACAAACAACTTAGAAATCAATCATTTAACCAGAGTCTTTCGACCTATATCCGGAATAAGTAGTGATCAAACGAAGATTAAAGGGTCCAAGTTCAAAAGTATCAAGCTTATAGTATTCATATCAAAAGTTCATTTAAAGTCAAGTTTGATCCATAATATTTTTTTTTTTTTTTCCCCCCCCCCCCCCCCCCCCCCCCCCCCCCCCCCCCCCCCCCATTTATAGCTCCTAACCAAACAAGTTAATCTTGCTCCATAATCATCAATAACAATTACCATATAACAATTGGATTTATATACATTCATATTATCAAAGAATAGAAAACAGGTTTTTCCAATTTAAGTGGCAAATAATGCTCCTGCTTACAAAGTGTTTCTTGGGATAAAGATTATAACCACTTGCAACTTCAACTATAGTAACAATAACAACTTTTAGTATCACCCTTACAAGATCAAATGGTACTTTCTTCAACAAAAACCTGGAATGTGATGAAGATTAGTGTTTGTTCTTCAACAATTCCTAAAGATAACCTCCATACTAGTGAATATTGAAATGGAATGATTGAGAGATGATTTGAGTGATGAATGGGATGCCTCTAACCCTCAATTTGGTGTCCTATTTAGAGCTGGGGATGGTGCATCAGTTGCATAGTTTAGGGGAGTGAAGGTGCACAATTCATTGCAATCATTTAATGATTTTGGGTAACTGTACGACAAGTGCGCGTACTTTGTAAAAATGTGCGCCGCACTTGGTGCTTAATTAAATGGCATTTACTTTGACTTGAAGTGTGCCGCACAAAATAATTTATACGCCGCACTTTGGTTTCGTTTATTAACGCCTTTAAAGATTCTCTTCTAGATTCTTCATATAGCGACCGTTAATGCTTTTAACTGGGTTTCTTTTGCATCGTTAGTCCTTGTTACCACTTTGGTCTTGAAACAATTATTACACCATAGACAAGCAAACTTTGCAATATTTCATGCGTTAACATATACATTTAGTGTATTTTCGAGGGATCATTTATGTATATTTGGAGCATTATCAACCCTTTTTATTTATATACTAAATTTTTTAGTTTACGATTTAAGAAAATGCACCGTACAGCATTCATCTATGCATCATAACACATCTAAAAGTACAATAATAATTAGGAAAAGATCGACTAACAAAGAGGGTTTTGAAAGCGAGTTAAGATACGATTCGACAACTCAAACGTTGTTTAAATGATAACCCGAATACTAGAATCAACCTAAACACATCTAAACCATCATGTTCTTGATCAAAGAATTGAAAATAAATCTTGTTTGTGTGTGTGTGTTTTTTCAAACGACCCAAACTAAGAGAGAAAGAAAGTTAGTTTTGAAAACTAAAATGAGAAATGCATGTGTGTGTGTTTTTGGCTTAAACCTTAAGCACATATAGGTACAAGAGGGGATCAAATACAAAAAAATGAACCCCACATGTCCCCTAAAGGGCTCGGCCGGATATGGGTATCCAAAGGGCTCGTGATTGCTTCGTTTTGTGTCGGGTTTTCTTAGAATTCAAAGTTCACTATTTTAAAATGTTACCCGAAATTTCCTAGTATTTTTAATGAACTTAAAAATTATTTTCCATAAGTCTCGATTATTTACACGACATATTTCACAGTCAAATTGCCTTAGATTCGATTTGAACATTAAAGGACGTGTCGGGACTCGTTATTTGATATTCCAAGCTATACATGGGAAAAACTCCTGGAACTTGATCACATAGATAAAATCCTCTAAAAAAGATTAACATAAGCACATATAACTAAGATAACCAAGATAAACATTTATTCACCATCGTCAACACGGTAATTGCTCAAATGAAACTGACAAATAGTCAAAGGACTAAATTAGAACATATAGATCTCAAAAAAGTGCAAGGGTTACACTCACCCAAAATCTAACAACATATTATGATTTTAGTCTTATTGATCATTTGTAGAATTTTAAATATATGTTGTTATATCCGAATACATGTTTTCAGTATCCTGTCTGTGTTACTATTGCGGATGTTTTGTGCATGTCGTAGGCAAAGGTTCTCGAAGCGGACAATGATGCATTGCTTTTTTCAGACATATTTATGTGGTGGTTGTTTGTATTTGATGGGTGGAAGACATGTTTAGTTTGCATTTTGTCCCCGTAAAAAAATGTGTCTCCTTTAAATGCAACCGTGCTTAGTTACTGTCCGAAATATTGTTTGTTTTATTATTAATAGTTTGTTTTCGTTAAAAAAGACTCGGTCACCCCGTGTATTGTCTAGAATAGCATAACTCGTAGTTTAATCGTTAGCGTATGACTTATGGTGTTGGGTCGGGTCTTTACCCACATGTTAGCCCACTCCATAGCTCACTTAGGGCACTTAAACTCTTGTATTTAAACACCCTTTCTAGCCATGGGAAGGGTTGGTTGTTCATTGTATAACAAACACACACTAAGTGTCTTTCTCTCACTAGAACTTCCTATTTTCTTTCTCTAGAAATCGGCCTACACACTAATCCTTGATTGTGTTATGATTTCCAATATACTACAAAAACCTCATTCGTTTACGTAGTTAATTTCTATATATGCGATTTAGAAGCATATTTATAATTCATGTAAAGAAAGATAGCTCAATTTGAGCTTAGAAATATAAAATTATGACTGTCGAATCTAAGCTAAACCTTTGTTTTCGAAAAAGCTTAAAGTTAAGATTTTGGTCATCTTGATATCACATGTGACTTTGTGTTGTATTTTAGAACACATTAGACTTTTCCACACAACGAGATACTTACTGGGCTTGCTACAAATAGTCTTTAGTTATTAGATTTATATGTGTTCCTTTGTTATGTGATGATCCGTTGATAACATGTATCTTCAACCGCAGTGAAAATGGCATTGATAGAAATAATGCCTAAAAACGTTATTAATATTTTTCGACTTCTCTACGTTTTGATAATCAAAAAATATAAAAACGATTAATGAAAAATTATTTGTAAACAAATAATTAGTAGTAAATTTTCATTTTGAATATTTAATCACTTAAATGTATGAATAAATATATGCTTAATGTATTTCATGATCAAATGGATTTTTAGTTAAACTCACAGTTTTTATAAAAATGTCAAAAACATTTTTATATCTTCTACAAAACTTTTTTAGATTTAAAAGAAATGTTTTATTCAAATAAATATTTTGAATTCAAATTTTCTACCTAAAAACGGCTATTTTTTTTCTCCAGAAAACACCTCCCCTAGAAAAGACAAAAAAGAGAGTGTCTGAGGCTGGGCGGCCCCCTTAATTATAAGGGCGGTCCCCTTAATTATTAAGGGGACCGGCCCCTATTTTAGGGGACTGCCCAGACAAAAAGCAAGCTCAACTTGCCTATAAATACTGGACTATTCCCCACTGTTTTTCTCACCTTTTGCACACACTTTCTTTCTGTTCTAAATCAGTTTATACTTTCCTTTCTTTCCTTTGCTCATTTAATCATAAATCCTTGTTTCCAAGTGATCCAAGCTTTGATCCTCAAGTGCAAGAGAAGAATACTTCTTATTATCAAGTCAAGAAGTGTTGTAGTATAGTTGGTAGAGTTGTGTAGTTGTGTTATATCTTGTAAATCATTTGTGTATATTGTGAAGGTGTGTATTGTAGTTGTGTACAATAAATAGATTGTTGTAATCATTGTAAGTATAGTTAGATCGAGGTGATCTTAGTAAGTAGTGTTAGATTGGTGTGATCATAGTAGTGTGTTGGTGAAGTGAAGTAGTAAAGCAAAGTCAAGTTGTGAAGTGAAGACAAGTTGTGAAGTGGGGAGAAGTTGTGAAGTGAAGCAAAGTAATAAATCATCGTGAAGTGGTGTGATTAGTTGTGATAGATTGGTTCTAGCTAGGATTAGAACTCGACATTTCGCTTAGTGTCATAAATTGGTGTAAGCAAAGTTGTGTACGGTTTTCTCCGCCTAAAGGGAGTTTGTTGACATAGTGAAGAGCGGTTTTCTACGCCTAAGAGGGAGCTTGTCTGACATAATGAAGAAAACTCTCGAGTTTTTGATGCTCGGGAGTGGGAGCAAGCGAATGAGGTGCTATCTTACGGAACGCACTATAAATCCTTGGTTGTGGTTTGATCTACTTCCATCTCTTATTCTCTATCTATGCATAATTATTTCATATCTTATCATTATTTATTTGATTAGTTAGATTGTTCACATTGTGCACATTGTGAATTCACATAAAGTCGAATCTAAATTTTTATAAACAAACAACACTTTAAATTGAAAAGCGGTTAAAAATTCAACCCCCTTCTAGTTTTCCACAATTGGTATCAGGAGCCACGTCAAACAAGATTTTTAAAATAAACTGTGTTTTAAAACTTGAATCGATCTATGGAATCGGAAAAATATTTAGAAGAACAATCTATGCAAAGTCCACCACTATTTGAAAGTGATGGACTTATTTATTGGAAAAATAGATTCGAAACTAATGTGAAATCAAAAGATCTAGATATTTGGCATGTTATTACCTATGGCAATTTTCCTCCTATTCAAAATAATCCCGAAACTAAAAAGGATGAAATTGTACCATTTGATAAACAAAACGATGATTTTAAAAAGAAACTTGCAAAAAATAATGAAGCTAAAATGGTGATTTATAATGCTTTACCACGTAAAGAATACGAAAGGATTTTTATGTTTAAAACCGCAAAAGAAATTTGGGATACTTTATTAATCACTCACCAAGGTAATAGTCAAGTCAAAGATAATAAAATAGATCTCCTTGTTCAACAATATGAACAATTTACGATTTCGGAAGAGGAATCGATAGATAATGTTTTTTCTAGATTTAATACTTATATTACTAGTCTAAAAGCACTTGATGAAAGTTTTTCTAGCAAGAATTATGTTAGGAAATTTCTTAGAGCACTTCATCCTAAATGGCGTGCAAAGGTTACGACTATTGAAGAATCAAATGACTTAACATCTCTATCACTTGATGAACTCATTGGAAACTCGAAAGTTTATGAAGTAATAATTAATAAAGATTCTGAAATGGTTAAAGGAAAAAGAGAACAAAATAGATCCTTGCCATGAAGGCCAAAAAGGTAAACAAGTGATTGAAGGATAGATCTACTTCCTAAATTAAAAACGAAGAATAAGCCACGATACAAAGAAAGTCATCTCAAAGAAGTAAAAATGACAAAAATAGTAAAAGTGAAAAAAATGCTTTTGATGTGGAGATCCGAATCATCTCATCAGAGAATGTCCAAAGTCGCCAAGAAGCAATAATCAAAGAGCCTTTATTGGAGGAGCATGGAGTGATAGTGGCGAAGATGAGGAAGAAAAGGCTAAAGACAAAACTTGTCTTGTAGCTCAAGCATCCACGAAGATATCTTAGAATAACTTAGAGCCCGACGAGTGGATTAAACATAGTGGATGCTCAAAACATATGAAGGGTAACCGAAAGTTGTTTTCTACATACAAAGCGTACAACGGAGGGAACGTCATTTTTAGAAGCAATTTACGCGGTAACATCATAGGCAAAGGTACGATTTCTCATGACTCCTTAATTATTGAAAATGTTGAGCACGTAGATAATTTAAAATTTAATTTGCTTAGTGTTGGTCAAAATTGTGTATAAGAAAGCAAAGTAGTAATTTAGCCGAACGACAATAGCGAAATAATCAAAGATGAGAAAAAGATCATAGGTAGAGGGAATTAAGGAAAAAGAGGCTATATGTAAAGAATAGTTGGAAATAAACGGAAGTTAAAATATGTCATACAACTCTAGACAAAACTCCATCATATGGCATAGAGAGAATTAGGTCACGCAAATATGCAATTAATTCAATAATTGACTTCTGGGGAATTAGTTAGAAATTTACCTAAGCTTAAATTTAACCGACATTTTTGTGACGCTTGCAAAATTAAAAAGCAAACTCACGCTAGCCATAAAGCCAAAAAAATTAGTATCAACAACTAGATGCTTAGAACTATTACACATGGACTTATTTGGCCTATCTTCCGTATGGAGTTATGGAGGAAATCGTTACACCTTAGTAATTGTAGATGACTATTCTCGATATACATGGACAAGATTCTTAGGAAATAAAACTAAAGCTTTTGAAGAGTTCGAAATATTTAGTAAAATGATTCAAAATAAATTAGGATGTTCCATAAAAAAGAAAAAAAAAATAAAAAAAAAAAAAAAAAAAAATGTCAAATTAGAACGGATCATGGTCGAGAATTTGATAATGAAGTACAATTCGGAAACTATTGTGAGTTAAACGGAATTTCTTACAATTTCTTCGCTCCTCGTACTCCACTATCAAACAGGGTAGTAGAAAGAAAGAACCACACTCTACAAGAAATGATTAGAACCATGTAAATGAACAATCCATTCCACAAAAATTTTGGAGTAATGCGGTCGATAAATAAACCTACATAATAAATAGAATGTCCATTAAACATATTTTAGGAAAAACTCCATACGAGTTATTAAGAGGTAGGAAACCAAACCTTAACTATTTTAAAGTATTTGGAAGTAAATGCTTCATTCTTAATACAAATGATTACCTCACCAAGTTCGACCCAAAGTCGTATGAAGGTGTTTTCTTAGGATACTCTCAAAATAGTAAAGCCTATATAATTCTTAACAAAGAAATAATGAACGTCGAAGAATCCTTAAATGTGACATTCGATGAAACTCCTCCACCACCTAAAACATCACCTTTGGAGGATGATTATTTAGTAGAAGAACAAGCTATTGAGATTAGTAAAATAAAACCCATAGGAAATGATCTCGAAGATAAATCTTTAGAAAATAATGAAATCATAAACATAAAAGAATCAAAGAGTCATCCATAAGAAAATGTTATAGGTAATCTAAATCAAAGAACCCTTAGATCACAAGCCCAAGACAAAAATAATTTTTTTTTGTTTTCTTTCAACCATGGAACATAAAAATATAAATGAAGCACTAAAAGATGAAAGTTGGGTAATTTCTATGCAAGAAGAATTAAACCAATTCATATCAAATGATGTTTGGAGCATTATCCCAAAACCTAGAGATAAGATAATTGGATAAAATGGGTAATTTATAGAAATAAGACTTGACAAATGGTGTTGTATCTAGAAATAAAGCATAGGACTAGTTGCCCAAAGATATAATCAACAAGAAGGAAATGATTATGACGAAACTTATGCACCTGTAGCTAGATTAGAATCCATAAGAATATTGTTAGCTTATGCATGCGCACTAGACTTCAAATTATTTGAAATGGGTGTAACGAATGCATATCCTAAAACGGTTTTATCAATAAGGAGGTATATGTGGCACAACCTCCAGGATTCATTGACATCGCAAAACCTAATCATGTCTAAAGACTAAAGAAAGCACTTTATGGACTCAAACAAGCTCCCAAAGCTTGGTACGACATAGATTGAAAGCCTTTCATATTAAACTGATTCCACTATGGAATGGTAGAAAACACACCTTTTACTACAAAAAAACAAAAAAGAAGGACCCAATCTTCATCATTGTCCAAATATATTCGAATGACATTTATTAATCGGATCAACTTGGTCACGAGATGTGTGATGATTTCATTGGGTTTGCCAAAATCATGCATGAAATTTGAAATGAGGTTCATGAATGAGAGGAACTGATTTTTTTCTTAAAATCTACAAATAAAACAATTTATAAAAAGATGGTTATACACTTTCTTTAATCAATCAAATAATATAAAAGAGATCTTAAGAATTTAGATTAGAAGTTTTATTATATACTTAACCGGCAATAGGCCCGATATCATTTTAGTGTTTGCCTTTGTGCACAGCTTCCAAGAGGATCCTAAAATCTCTCACCTTGAAGCAATAATGTATCTTCCGATACGTTAAAGGCATTATGCACTTAGGATTATGGTATCCTAAGAGTCCGGCATGAAACCGATAGTAATGCGGACTCTGATCATGCGTATGATAAGTGGACCAAAAAAGCCTTACGGTAATTTGCACATTCATGGGATGTTGCTTAACATCTTGGTTTTTGAACAAGCAAACCGCTCTTGCTATTTCCACTACCGAAGCCAAATATGTAAGCTCTGGAAAGGCATGTCAACAAGAACTATAGATGAAACAAGCTCTCATAGATTATGGAATTAGGTTAGATGACATTCCTATAATGTGTGATAACAAAGGAGCTATAGACTTAAGCAAAAATCCCGTATAACACTCTCGTACAAAACACATTGAGATTCGTCACCATTTCCTTCGTGACAATGTTCAAAAAGGAAATATTTCCATAGAAAATGTGTCATCGAAAGATAACATTGCCGATATTCTAACTAAACCCCTTAAACGTGAGCCCTTCAATTACTTACGTCTAGGTCTTGGAATGATGGAACAAATTGATTAAAAAGCTTACTAAGTAGTCTCATTACCATAAATGACTGATAAGGTACTTAAAAGTAAACAAGAACAATGAACTGAAATAAAAACTAAAATGTCAAAATCAAAAAATTAAGAATTTTTTTTTGTCAGATGGACGGCCCCCTTAATTCTTAACTGGCGGTCCCCTTAAAATTAAAAGGGCCGGCCATACAATTAAGGGGACCGACCATCTAACACTAGGTAAAAAGTTTTTATTTTCTCTCTTTCTAAGTCTAGGATTCTCTTTTGCACAAAATTAAAGATTGGGAACTTTTCAAAAGAATAATCTATATACAAGATTACGTAACCTTGGTTGAGTCAAAGTTTAATATTTTTAAATATATGTATATGTAAGTCCTAATACATCTTGTCAAAATCCTTCTCACGACTAGGAGTACATGCAAAAATCTATATTCATACATTGCCGATATATGCTAAAAATATTTTTCAAAATCATGCATAATGATCTTGCACTTGGTGTCAAAATATATAATCTAATATATATTTTGACAATCTTGATTAAGCAACATTAAATCAAGGAGCACCTGGATTAATTCTTAGGTTTTCTTTTCTTAGAGTCGAAATAATAATCACTCTACATTTGTCGCATATAGGCACACACTAGGGTCATAAATACAAACATAAGTCTCATTCAAATATGTTTACAACATACTTCTCTTGTTTAAATAAATCTTAAGATCATTGCAACTATTAGCAGTGTTAGTGCAAATATTACGATATTTAATCTATATGATCTCTTTATGTTTTAGTGATGACAAACATGTAACTTGTAATACTAACTCAAAGTAGCAATTACCTCGTAATCATACATTAACACTGTTACTCGCAACCACATCTCTCGACGCCATCAAGTCCTACACAAACACTGACATTGTTTTGCACCCGACGTAAATCATATAGGTATGTACAAACAACTATTAATCCTTGTAGGATAACCAAAGAAATAAGTTTTTGTCTTAAACATTACAATTATAAGTAACAAAACAATTCCTCAAAAAAATTAATTAGACAAATTATTTTGAATTACTATAGAAATGTATTTTATAATAATTATTTTAAAATTTAAAATCAAAGCCATATTCCCAAAAACATGTGTCACTTTCACCAGACAAGTTTGTCACCACAAAAAGACAAAAACAAGTGCATCTGTCGAGGCGGTCCCTTAAATAGGCTAGTGGCCCCTTAATTATCCGGCGGCCCCTAATATATCTGGGACCGCCGTTTCCTGACAGGCTGTTTTTCAGCTCCTATAAATAGTGGGTCACCTCCAACTATTTTCACAACCCTTTTGCACGATTTTCTTTTAGTTCTTTCTCTCTCTAGATCTCACTAAATCTCTCTAAATCTTTAATCATTCAACTTGGTTAATCTTGTTTAAATGTGATCAAATCTTCTATCCTTTCCTCCTTTCCGCAAGTACAAGAGAAGAACTTCTATCATCTTCAAGATCCGAAGTTATGTAGTCTAGTTAGTCTATTTGTAACATTTGTTACATATAGATCGAGTCCATGTCTTCCAATCTTTAGTAGTGTGTAGATCCAAATGATGTATATATTTGGATGGATTGATTGTGGGTTGGTTAGTATTTTAGGCCTTAAAATACATTAGTGAAGTGGTAGACTAGTTCTAGCTAAGATTAGGACTCGACATCTAGCTTAGTGTCCGAAAATAATGTAAGCGACAAGGTTTATGTGTTTAAGCCATAAAACATAAGGTTTGTTATGTTGGGCCATAAAACATAACGGGTTTGGTTATACCCGAAGAAGAACTCGACATCTAGCTTAGTGTCAAAAAATAATGTAAGCATTGGTATAAGGTTTCTCCGCCGAAAGGGAGCTTGTTGATTATTGAAGTAACTCTCGAGTTGGATACTCGGGGAGTGGAGTAGGGTGAAGAGGAGCTTCATGACCAAACCACTATAAATGACCGTGTCAGTTTGCATTTTCTATTACCTTTTGCTTTACTTATTTCTTTACATTTACCGCTTTACTTTTATACTTGCATTGTGCTTATAATTGTGTGAATGGCTATGTATATATTGTTAGTTAAGGTTGTGTACTACTTTGTAGTTAATATTGTGGTTGAGTTTGTATTATTAAGATATGCGCTAGTTGTTGTAAAACCTATTATCGACACTTCTCATATTACGTCTAACTTGATTGGCAATTTGATACAAAAAATTTAAAGTTTTTAAATGGAAACGTATTCACCCCCCTCTATGGTTTCCACAGGGGGGACGAACCAAGAGGACACAAAGGGGGGGGGGGGGAGATTTTTGAAATTGTTT
>BQNB010056104.1:0-38807 GCA_026074375.1 Tanacetum coccineum | reverse complement strand
TCATAATAATACTTATGATTTCGTGTCGTGCATGTAATTAATAAAATTTTAAATTTTACGGGAATTCTAGACGGATTTTACAATAGCACTTATGAAGAATCCAGTATTTCATGGAAGAAGCAAACACATCGACATGAAGTATCACTTCATTAGAGAATGCGTCAAAAGAGAAGACATACAAGTCGAATTCGTAAGTGGAGAATACCAGAAAGCAGACATACTCACAAAGGCACTCCCGAAGATCAAATTCTTAACCATGAGACAGCTCATAGGACTAAAAGATCTAAGCCACATCGCTTATGATTAGGAGGGAGAATATTGGGTCAAATCGGGTCAAACCCAACCCAATGGGTAATCATACCCGCTGTCAAATATGGCAGTTATAGAAAAGTGGTTACATAACCGTTTTACAGTTATTTCACCAAGGGATGCGTTAATTCATTCGTACCCCTTCATTTCTATAAATAGAACTCGATTATATACTTGTAAAGATGATGATAGATTAAGTTTAATAAAACTTTGTATTTTTGTATATTTTGATTAGAAATGTTAGATAATTCGATCCAACATAAAACATGAGAACTGATATAGATCTATTTAAACTTGCAGCAGTGCAGTTGTCGAGTCAGCGCGAACTTAAGAGGAAGCTAAAGAAAGGGCTGCAAGAATCGTTGAGTCGACGCGAACTTCTGCAACAGGTAATAGTGGCCATGTCTGGAAATTTTTTACCCATGTATCTTATACCTAATAGGAGAACATGTTTCCAGTAAGCTCATTTTCAATGGCTTATGAGCATATCAGCTTCAGCTTATGACCTCAAATAAGTAATGAGCTTAGATCATAAGACATTAGAAATGAGCATTTTGGTTTTCAAAATCTTCAGTTTGCCCATACGCCCTACAAATAAGCTAATCCAAACAACCCCCTTAGTGGACATAAGTAATAACGATAGGTATGGAATTAAAGTCAATGTATGTGCTAAGGTTCTTTTCCCTTCTGTAGTAATTGTTTTGATGAGGGCTTTTGGATTCCCTTTTAAGAAAAACAAATTTAGCCGTCTTTGATCTTTCACCCGCAAGTGTGACGGGGAGGCGGCTTGGGCGTAGTAGGTCTGGACGCCTAGCACGAAAGAGCCTTCTCTGGTAGCGGCACTATACCTTAGTTTCTCTTAGGCTTCCAGTCTATATAAAACATAGTTAGCACATACATTGCCATTAATTCTATACTTATCGTTGAATTAATACTATGCTATAATCTGTGTTCGACACACTAATATTGCTTCACTTTTATAAATATATCTATATCCAACTTAGGGATACTAATATTCAATTTCGAAACTTATGCTAATTCATAAGTTGTATGGTTACTCATCACTACAAACTGAAAATATACTTATGATTTATAATGGGTTGATATGGATAGAAATTTATCTCAAACATGTCTGATGCATAAAGAGAGTCGAAAGATGCCATGTGAATATATCAACTATTAACATTTTATTTGAATATATGATTGCTATTGTCATATTGTCGTAACTTAGCAATTATCTTTAAGACCTTAGTATGCAGAGTTAACTGTAATTAGTATGTTGTTGGTAAAATTTTGCTCCAAGTGTTTGTATTTATTGCACAAGTGTTTCATCTAGTTTGGGTTAGCTTGGAAAGGAATCGATGGAAGCTCACAGTGAAAGCAGTTTAATTATAGATACTATGTGGTAGTCAAGTTCCTTATGGTTTTTGGTTGTATGCAACTTTATGGGTTGGATTTTTTTTTGTAATGCTCCCATGATGTAACACTGTCATGAGGTTTTAGCATATGTTTTGTAGTTTGTTGCAATTCTTATTCTTCTTATATTGTATAGTTGGTTCCTTTTTAATGAAGTTTTCATCTTCTTTTATGCATTATGCCTGATATATCGTTCTATTTACTTTTCCATTATTCTCTAATACTAAGTAGTGGACGACACGTTTTCTCTGCCTGCGATAATACATGTTCATTCGGAAATGTGGAGTGGCTTTAGGTTGCTGTGATTACAGATTCATATTTATAACCGAATGACAAAGAAACCTTCATAATGAAGAAGGCTTTAAACAAAACATGCCGCAGCGAATCACGGGTTCAAAACCTTGTTCGAATAGTACCATAAGCGTTACAAAAAAAGGTAACCAAATCGAACGGTAACGTTCATTCAAAAGGAATGTTGTTAGCGCTTTTTGTTTTGATCTTAAGATTCGGTGTAAGCAAACAATTTTATACTCAAAATGAACGACTACAACAAAAAGTTCATTTGGGGTCGGCTTTTATTTTGGGTCGACAATGTCGACCCAAAACTCGGCATGGGACCCACTTTTTTTCAACCAAATGGGGCTAGTCAACAAATCCGTTTTGGGTCGAAATTTAGGGTCGACAAATGATGTAACTTTATTAAAGTTTAGGGTCGACAATGTCGACCCAAAACTATAATAAGATGTCGGACCCAAAATTCGCGCCAAATATTTTTCTCATACGCACTTAACGAAAGAAAAAATAAATTATAATTAAAACACGTTTGGTTCGACAATGCGACCCAAAATAAAAAAAGTTTAAAAAAATGTTTTAACATATATAAAATACATTTAAACATTATATATAAATATTTATACACAATTAAAATTATATATAAATATATTAAAACCCCAATTATTTGTACATATATTTAAAATGACATTTTATAATTATATATAATTAAAAAACACGGATTAATTCCTAATGTTAAAAAAAATTTATCATTTATTAGTTTGCTAATTTGATAAATTTACTTCGAACTAAATGTAGTTTAACCACAATAAATAATCAAAATACACGAAATGATTCCTAATCGATTAATGTTTATTATTATAATATCAAATTACATTAGAAATCGATAAAAAAAAAATAAAAATTAAAGATACTAAGTTTTCACATCACAAAATTAAGCTATTAAGTTTTTCTACATTCCAAATGCTTAAAATGATTTATTTAATGAAATAACTACTCCATATTAAGGTTCTATCCCTTGATAGATCTCGTGAAGTATTAAAGCTGACCAAGTGTGTGGTTCATCGGGATGCCTTTCCATCTCTAGTTGTCCCTTAGTACACTTATCCTTGCCTCTAGTGTCTTTATCCCTTTCAGCCCGAACTTACAATTTGAGCAACTCTGCCATTCCGAGATTTTATGTGCAGATCGCGGAGGAATGACTTGGTCGTGAAGAAGTTCCGGAGAATGAATTTTGGTCTTGAAGAAGTTCCGGAGAATGACTTTGAGGTGGTTGAAGGTCCAGGAAGAAGCATCCATCAACATGAAAGTACGCCACATCCACTTCTGTGTTCTGGCTAGTTACGTAGTAAGGAAATCATAAGAAAAGTCATTTTGACAGCTAAAATATTTTTATTATTACATAATTAGTTATGCTTCTTGTTAGTCACCTTTGAATTAGGACATGGTAAGTTAGTATCGATTGACCATTGCTGTGATCTCTGCTGATGTTCGTAACACCACATTTCTTTTTACACTTGCACAACCAAGGTTTGATTAGATCTCATCCATCTGGTGACAGTTGACTCGAGGTGGTGGTGAATGTGGTGGTGGTTGTGAGGATAAGAGTTGTGTTTGTGCTTGGGAGAGGATAAGATATATCTGTTCTTTTATAGGTAAAGAAGAATGCTTGCGAGGAGTATTTGGAGGAAAGTTTTGGCATGGGAATTTTTGCGCAGGGTGATACGTTTTGATCTCCTATTATAGAACCTTAACTTCATACATTGAAGCTCTAATATGAAACCCTAACTATAGTTGAAACCTCTAATATAGAACCTGTAATATGAAACCCTTAATCAATACATTGAAACCTCTAATATATACCTTTAATATGAAAACCCTAACTAATTAATTGAACTCTAATATGAAACCCTAACTCTTGTTGAACCTCTAATAATATAGAAACCTCTCACATCGTTGAACTTAATATTAGAACCCTCACTCATACGTTGAACCTCTTATATAGAACCCTCATCTCATCACGTTGAACCCTCTAATATAGTTCCATGACTCATACATTGAACTCTAATATGAAACCGCTAACTCATAATTGAACATTAATCTATAGAACCTTTAATATGAAAACCCTAACTCAACATTGAACCTCTAATATTGAACCTGTAATATGAAAACCCTAACTCATACATTGAACCTCTATAATATATAACCTTGATAATATGAAACCCTAACTCAAACATTGAACCTCTAATTTGAAACCTACTCATCGTTTTGAACCTCTAATATAGAACCCTCACTCATACGTTTGTGATCTCTAATATGAAAACCTAACTCATACATTGAACCTCTATTAATAGACACCTTTTATATGAAACCCTAACTCATACATTGACCCTCTTAATATGGAAACCCTAACTCCATACGTTGAAACCTCCTAATATAGAACCCTCACTCATACGTTTTTGAAACCTCTAATATGTTCCTGACATCATACGTTGAACTCTAATATGAAAACGTAACTCATACATTGGAACATCTAATTATTAGAACCCTTTAAATTTGAAAACCCTAAACTCATACATTAAAACCTCTAATATGAAACCCTTACTCATACGTTGAAACCTTCTTAATAATATAACCCTCATCATACGTTGGAACACTCTAATATTTAGAACCCCAACTCATTTACGTTGAACTCATAATATAGAACACTCACTTATACAGTTGAACCTTCCTAATATAGTTCCCTGACTCATACGTTGAACCTCTAATTTGAAAACGTTAACTACATACATTGAACATCTAATTATAGGAACCTTTAATATGAAACCTAACTCATAATTGAAACTTAATTATAGAACCTGTTAATATGAAACTAACTCATACATTAAACCTCTATTAGAAACCTTGTAATATGTAACCCGTAATCATTACATTGAACCTCTAATATAGAACCGTGTAATATGAAATCCATAACATTATTCGTTGAACCTCTATTATGATACCCTAACTCATACATTGCAACCTTCTTATATTAGAACCCTTTTAATGAAACCCTAAACTTCTACATTGAACATCTATATGCAAACCCTAACTCATACGTTGAACCTCTAATATAGATCCCTCACTTCATACGTTGAATCTCTATATAGGTTTACTGACTCTAATTGAACCTATAATATAAAACCCTAACTATCTTTGAATGATTTTTAATTTATTCATTCTTTTTAATATTAATTTTAATTTTAATAATATAAAAGTTACCTATATATTGATTTCTTACTCATCCGATGATTAACATTTTATGTTTCACCGATAATATTTGATGATTTTTAATGTATAAATTCTTTTTAATATTAATAATAATTTTTAATAATATAAAAAAATATTTTAAAATGATTTCTAATTTATTTTTAATGAAATATTAGTAAAGTTTTTAATTATTTTAATATTAAAGTATTGATTATTTTTAATAGAAGGAGATTTAATTTATTAAGGGGTTTAGGGTCGACATTGTCGACCCTAAATTTAACAAATAGGTCGACCCTATGTTTGCCTCCAATATTTTCACCAAAAGTCAAAAATCCCGCCTAAAATAAAAAGACTTAGGGTCGACATTGTCGACCCTAAGTACAAAATATATGTCGACCCAAACAATATTACGCGTGAGAATCTTTGACCAACTTAGGGTCGACATGCGTCCCCAAAAATTCATAGGCAATTGTCCGTTCGACCAAATTGTTAATCTATACATTCTTACAAAATAACAGATTTGATTGATACTTAGAAATAAAATAAACACCTCTCTTAAAAATCACCACCACTGCCAGCCACATCTACCAACACAGCCACATCTACACCACCAGCCACCACCACAGGCCTCCAACACAACCACCACCCGACCACACAACTCGCACTACGAGCACACGTTTGCCGCAGCCACCACCACTCTTATTCCTCTTTCTATTAGGTATAATCTTTTTTCTATTAATCTCTTAATTAAATTATTCTTAACCCCTTGTTTGGTTTTTTGGTTTTAAAACCCTTAATTGCATATAGAGGTTTGTTTGTTTATTTTGTTAACTTTGTTTATTTTTTGATTATTAGTAAGGTTAATTGTTTTACTTATTTGTAACTGTGTATGTTAGAGCACACCACCACCAACGGCTAAAGCTCTTAGGCAGCAGCAACGACCGGCCCAAAGTTGATGGCGATGGCTAGCAGCAAAGACCGAGCCTTTTGCAGCAGAACTAAAGTAACCCCATGTCAACCACAGGTATGTTTCGGCTTAAATGGCGAGGCTTGTTTTGTTTCGGCTTATATGATGTTTGTTTCGGCCTTAAATGTGAAGAACCGGTGTTGTTTGGCTTAATTCTGATGTTAGTTTCGGTCTTTATATACTTATAAAGGGGTGTTTGTTTCGGCTTATATACATTAAGGGGTGTTTGTTTCGGCTTAAATGTGAGCTTATGATCATATTTGATTTCGGCTTATATTTTCATAAGCCCCAATTTTCTGGCTTTTTTGATTTCGGAAAATTGGTGCTTATGATATATAATCCGAAATCATATAAGCTCATAAGCCCACGTATAAGCCGAAACAAACAACCCCCCTTATCATTCTATATATCTGATTATATGTTGAAAAGTCATGATATGGGTTTAGGGAAATTTTTAGGATTTTAGTGATTAATTTCGGGAAATAATCCCCGTCAGAGTTAATTCAACCTATAGAAAACCCGTCCGAAAATTAATTTATTAGGAAATTAATTTCGGTAAGGAATTAGTCCCCTGTTTGGGGACTGCTTTTTGAATTTTTTGTCTCATTTGATATGAATGCGTTTAAATTGGTTTTCTATTTTGAGATGATTTCGACAGTTTGTTTCTCCTTTACTCTACGAATATGTCTTTAAACACTATTTGGGGATTGAGGGGAAATTGCTGCCGAAAATCTTTCTCAATTAGTAAATCGTTAGTATTACGACATTCATATATGAGACGAAACATTAAAAGAGTGGGTTAGGATTGCCTTTCATAGTTGCACTAGGTAAACAGAACAGTTCATATTTGTTAATGACTTTTGGTATAAAAATAAAAATCATTTATTTGAATATATGTTTATTTGCAACGAAGTTATGACAATTGATAAAAGAGATTGGAACACTATATCCAATTGTAATTCGAAGAATTTTTAGATGGTCTTTTTGCATACATCAAGATTTGTAAGCCATTGTTTCACCCCATTCACACAAAGATCATTGCCTATGTAGTCGATGTTTTAACGGGATGATAATCGTGTTACCCTCGAAATTCTTGAGGTTACAAATATCTGTTACGGAGTTTGACCAACATTATACCACTTGGAAATATCATGGTTGAACGTATCTTCCGCCTTCCTCCACCAGTACCGCATTACTGAACACGTGTACATGGATACGTTTTTACGAAAGATATATTTTGCAAATAATGTCCAAACTCACACACTCAAACAACTGTCCTCAACCATCCCTAAACAACGGGTCCTAATAACGAGTTTGGAAGAGTTAGTTTCTAGGTCCACCCAAAAAGTTGTACCCGGGTTGTGATATGAGTACATTTGGAATTTACTACAGAGATTTCGCACATCAAGGCTTTACTTAAAATAACTGATTTGCCGGGTGTTAACAAGGATTCTTAGCTCTTCTCCAAAAGGCAAATGTCCCCTAGCAAAGGATACAATTTCCCATCGTCGTACTATGAAATCAAGAAGACATACAAAAAGATCGGGTTGGGATACGAATCGATCCATGCTTGTATAAATGATTGTTTTTTATTTTGGGGATCAGAGGAAAACCTAAAGATGCCTAATTGTCCAGTCTGCAAAGAGAGTAGATACAAAAAGAAGACAAAGGCCGGGAAGTTAGTTGCAAAAAAGATCGTGCGAGTTACTTTCGTTAACACCTAGACTTACAACGTATGTTTCAACACGAAAACACTCATAGCAAAGTGGATGACTTGGCAATGCTACTGGACAGTCTTAGAAAAAGAGAAAGATGAATCACCCGTTAATGACTGTTAGTTTAGAGCATCGGAAATATTTTGACATGATGAACCTGAGTTCTCTGGTGACGCTGAAACGTTCGATTAAGGGTTGGCTTGCTGCTTGGTTTTAATCCTTTTGGCATGATGAGTCAAACTTACAGCATGTGGTCGGTCATATTGACAACATACAAACACACCACGTGGAAGTGTATGATAAGAAACCTCCTTAATGTTGACGATGTTAATTCCGGCCCCTTAAATTCACATGCCAAAGGGACATTGATGCTTACTTGCAGCCTTTGATTATAGAACTCCTAGAATTATGGAAAAGGAGTTTGACGAAAGCGCTGCTACCGGTCTCATTTACCAAATGAAAGGGCGTCTTATGGACCCCAATCAATGGATTTCCAGCTCGAAGTAGTTTGTCTGGGCTGGAAACTCACGTGGGAAGGCTACAAGATGCCCCACTTGTACGTGGGACACTCCCATCGATGGCTGTCAAAGAGCAAAATCGCTTATGTTGGTTCATAGAAGGGATTTATAAGGGGACACGACATCTACACCAAAGGAGTAAATTTTAGGCAATACTATGTTCAAAAAGAACCGACACCTAAACCTAAAAGTTTTCCGAATTGGAGATCCAGTTACATATTAGTAAAAGTCTTAAACGTTCGCCCCGGTGGAAACATCCAGATATTGCTATAAAAAGAACCCAAACCTAATCGAGAAATTGATTTGAATTGGAGTAAGCGTTCTATCTGTTGGGATCTGGAAAAAAGGGGGGGTGGGGGTGGGAGTATGGCCCTTTCTAAAACTAAAACACAATCTCCGATGTCATGCACATCGAAAAGAACGCGTGAGGCTTTACTGAATTACCTTGTTACAGAACGACAAAACCAACAGACACGGTAAAGGCAAGCAAAAATGACTTGGAAACTTTGAAAGTTCGAAAGGAGGTGGTAAAAAAAGGAGTTTTGTGGTTAGTTAAAAAAACCAAACGGGAAGTTGGAGAAGCCTCATCCAAAATACTCTTTCACCACAGAAGGCAGAGGCAGAAAACGTTTTTGTAAGAATTCATCAAAGGAGTTAGACTACCTGATGGGGTTTGGATCAACTTCAAGCAAAAGTGGACGGCTGATGATAACAATTATAACGGGCATAAAATCTCTTGACTGTCTTATAATGCTTGCATCGGTTATTCCGTTGAGTACACAATACTGCCCAAAAAGCATTTGCAGCTCCTATAATCGAGAGAGAGTTTTGCTTATTCTTTAGCAGCTTTGTGCTCGATACTTTGTTTGCCGCAGGAAATGTAGAAGCTTAAAAAAACAATCGATCAGTATCTTATTGAGTTAGAGCAAATTTTTCCTCCTGCTTTTTTAGTGCATAATTGATTCATTGTGGCTATAACATTTACCCGATGATGTGGCCTATTCTAGGTGGCCCCCCCCTATTCGCTACAGGTGGATGTTTCCATTTGAAAGATACATGAAGAAGCTAAAGAATTATGTCCGAAATAAAGCAAAACCTAAAGGTTCTATTGCGGAGGGTTATGTTGCAGAAGAAGCATTAACTTTTTGTTCGCGTTATCTTAAGGATGATGTCGAGACGAGATTTAATCGTCTTGGCAGAAATGACGACGGTTTGCCTGAAGAAGAACCAAATAAATTCTAGGTGTTTCGGTCCGCATGCAAACTGAGGGCAGATGTAAGCAACTCGGCATGAACTACAGAAGTTTGGCAGGCAGTTGTATTGGTTTGTTTACTTAACAACAGTCCTGAAGTCGACGCAGGCATCTTGGCTTTTTACAGTGAGTTGTTTTCTTCCTTTTTTTATTTTGAAGAAATCTTTCTTTCTCGATGAGTATCCTAATATCATGAAACTTTTTGTAGAAAGAAAATCGCCTTGATAACGTGGGAAAAAAACGAATTTTCCCGTGTGGTTTAATCACAAGGGTATATACATTAGATATATTCCTTGGAGGTATTTGATCATTAATCTGTTCCTTTGGCAATTCTCTTTCGTAGATTGTGAAAAAAAAAGTGAACGACGGCTTTTGTAGTGAAGAGTTTTATTCTCTTTGGCATGTGGACCTATTAGTACATGTACATACCCGCTTGCATAGTTAACGGTGTGAACGTTTCTGTGGTTTAACATTGAACGCGATATACTTCATACCACCTCAATGCAGCGGTAGTTTCAACACTAGGGGCTTAATGGCGCGAGATGGTATTATGGTCAACTCGAAGAAATCCTGGAGTCACTTATATCGGATCCGGTTAAGGTTGTCTTGTTTCGATGTAAATGGTTTGACACCATTAACCCTAAGAACCTTACGACACGCAATAGGCGTTCTTACATTGAACATGACATACAAATATTTTGACTGATAGGGAATTTCACCAAAAATAACCAATAAATTCTTGCGTCACAAGTCAACACAAAAACTATAAAGTATTCTACTTGAAGACCTTGCTAGACACCACGATGGTTGGAAGGTCGGCGACATGTTTATCATCGAGACGTCGGGCAGACAGAGTCCGATCGCAAGATGTTATTAATAGGTAGCAGCTCATCAAATGTTACACCCCCCCCTCTGTCTGTTTGGAATTGAACTAATTTTGGAGCATCCGGATTTTGGAAAGTTATAAATTCTGACACTCGGACAGAATGGACGCCTCACCAGTTAATGATGACATAGCTTAATGCTAATGAAGCATTGCTGAAGATGTTGTCTTACACATGTCCTTGATGTGATGGTGAGTTTGTAGTGTCTGTTGATGTGAATGGAAACCCTTAGTATAATGTTGAAGAAGTTTTATCTAGCGATGATTACTGACGATGACAAATCGGATCTTAAGATGTAGTTTGAATGAAACGGTTTTTTATTATATGCTAAATGTGTAATTTTTTCTTTTGATGGGAATTTGTTTTTTATATGTTTAAATGTGTAATTATTGGATTTGAATGGAAATGTTTTTATATGTTTAAATGTGTATTTTTTATTTGAGTGAATTGTTTTTATATGTTAAAATGTGTTATATTTTATATTTGGGGAATTTGTGTATTAGCATTAATGTCCACGAAATGTGTGTTCTTGTACTTGTTATTTTACAGACGGCGTGCGTATTTCCCAGATAACCGGTGGGGATGCCGGTGGTAGTCCACCTAGACGGCCCATGGCCCGTACCGGCCCAGTGCGAAAGTAAGAAATTATGTTTATTTATTATTTTATAACACTGATTATTTTTAATTTCTTTTACTTGAATTTTCATGACTCAATAACTTATCTTTGTAGGTTCCAACCAGCGTATCGAGACCGAGAATGCGTCCTTAAGGAGGGCGTTTAGACAAAATGGCCAACGACCTTTGACGATCGGCTTTGATTACGGCGGTGATCTAGGTATACGTTTCCATCCTACATGCGATTATTCAAGCATGTTGAATTGCTAATGGGGGGGAAACAGTCAAGTACCTTCCCCCTGCTTGCGAGTGGGAAGGAAGTAATTTCCAGAGGCGTATATATAAAAGCGCATTATTTCCTACTTTGTGGTATTATTAATTGTTTTTAAAATTTTTTTTTTTTTTAAACCCTTTTTTTTTCTTAATTATCGACGTTGTGGATATGAGTGTTTGTTCATGTTTAATTTGTTTGTTCTATTTAAATGCATATGTTTATGTTGATTTTGTAGAGTATTTCGACCTCCCCTTGGTACAATAATTCAGGTTAAAAGTTCGGTGATGGGCCATTTTAATGTCTATACGGTTTGGTGCACAGGGTAAAGCCTTGGGCTTTGCCCATTGAAACTGAGGATCCTTTGGCGCAAAAATATAAGCAAAGGTCAAGGCTGATCATTTTTTACAAGATATGGGCTTCGGCGAGGAGGCAACGAATCGTCTTTGGGCCGCCGAAGAAATGAAAGTGTGGGGAGACAGAACCGGAAGATGAGTGGAATAACTTGGGTTGACTGGTGGGTCCCATCGGATGGGTGGCGAGAAGTCTTATAGAATGATGAAAACCGAGCAAGACACACGTTCTAACCACTTCACGGGAAGGAATCATTCGCGCAAGGCAGGAACGAAATGTAAGACTCTTTATAATTTTTGTTGTATTTTAAAAGTGTTTATAGTGTTTATATATAGCTTGTTATTTAGTTTTATTCGATATTGTACAGAAAGTCAGAAAGGTCATTAGAGGAACTAATTGAGACTATTGGGGAAGACGCACTCGAGGGCGGAGACTGGGGAGTTAAGGGAACCAAAAAAACCTGAAGAGTCGTAAGTAATTTACTCGTTACATTCTTATTAACTTATTTTATTTGTTTTTAACCTTTTTTTTTTCTTTTTCTTTACACAGTTGGATATGAAGAGCATTGCAAGATCAGGGTTAGACCTGAGCCTGGCGTATCCGGACCAGACATGATCACGATATCTTGGTGAAGGCGTTACGGTAATAGTACCAACCGCCAGAACAGTCGGGGGAAAGGGCAGGAAGTTACCGGGGTGGTGGATCAACTTCCCGCAGGCGCATGTCCTCAGCATTTCCAGTGTTATAAGTCGAGGAGGAAGGAGATGGGAGCCGGTATATGAGGCAAAGAGATCACGGGCCGAGTTGTTAAGGAAGCAAACCGCGGTAGGCGCTAGCAAGAAGTAGAGCAACGGGCTTATTTGGCTGCATTGAAGGCTGTCGCGGCGTACAAAAATAGTGAGACATGTATGGAGCCATAGGTGACTAAGTTTTCTAAACTATGCACCAAACCCTACTCGTTCCAATTTATGCCTCTGCTTTTGCCACGCCAACTATGCCCAACTCAGCCTGAATGGGCTCACTTACTCAACCCTCCCTTCCCTTACAATCAACCACTCCAGCCTTCCTATGCCGGCCCGTCTCAATATCCCGGCCCGTCTCAATATCCTGGCCCGTCTCAACTATACCCGGCCCACTGGATTACCGGCCCACCCCCACCTAGATATACCGCTCACTCCAACCACTTCAACCTCCCTATGTCGGCCAATTTCTTTCACTCCCCGTCAACAATAATACTTTAACAATTGTTATTACCCGTTATGAACTCCAAGCCTAGCCTCTACTTCCTAACAGTCAAACTTCCCGCGTCAATAAACCAATCCCCATAATACCGATACGCGGAGTATCTAGAGCATATTAGCGTTTGATGAATTGGCTAGAGATAGGGAGTTGGCGGGTGAAGGACAATGACGTGGGGCTAATAATGGGAGCGGGAGACTCAACAATCGGGTGGGGTGGGTGAGTGGATATTTTCGGAGGACGAGGAGGGGGGGGGGGGGGGGGGGAATTTAATGAGGAGGTGCAGAATGAGTCGGAGGAGTCGGAGGAGTCGGATTAGGCGTTTTGTGCTATTGTCATGTTTGTATTATGGATTTGTTAGACTTGTTATGTTTTGTATCGTGTATTTGTAACACTTAAAACTTTATAGACTTGGTTTTTCGTTTATGTGGATTTCTTGAATTAATAATTTATGTATTCGTGATTTGTGGTATTGTAACGTTTAATGATTTGTTATTGTATCGAATAGTAGGATTTGGCGAATTATGGATTTGTTGAAACGTTGTTTTTTTTTCCGAGGGAACAAAATCTGGTAAAACTGCAGCTGAAAAAAAAAAAAATTTCCCAGAGTGGTTCATGTTTAGGGTCGACATTGTCGTCCCTAAATTTCGAGTTTGGGTCGACAATGTCGACCCAAAATTATGGAATGTCTAGTGGACTGCTGCTAGTAATGTGCTTATTATATATTTATCTTTGGGTCGACATTGTCGACCCAAAGTTCAAAAATGATGTCGACCCAAAAATATTTATTAAAACATTTATTAAATAAATAAATACATATATTCTTTATTTAAAACATTTATTAAATAAAAAGTATGGGTCGGACATTGTCGGACCCAAACACTTAAAAGGTAGTGTCGACCCAAATTAAGTCCAAGTATCCCACTAATAAGATTGGTTGGGCCCCATTTTTCGACCCAAGTTACAAAGTCGTATGTCGACCCAAAATTTTTTTGGGTCGGTAAATTTTGGGGTCGCCACTTTTGGGTCGAAAAGTCCCGACCTTAGACCTATGGGTCGATTGGATTCTTTTTGTTTTTTTTGGGTCTAGTTGTTCGACCGAAGGAGTCAACAGATTGTTGTAGTGAACGTGGTTGGTTAGTGTTTTTTTTTAATTTTAAAAGACCATTGTAATCAAAACGACATGTCATCTGACTTCTAAGAGATGGGTTTAGAATTGATGTGAAGGTCTCGGTTACTAATGTAATCTGACGGGTCTACAATCAAAACGACATGAGATGTGTTAAACAGTGGGGCGTGATGCCCCACATATGCGATGGAGATATAGTAGTTGTGAAACACCTTATTGTAAAATTTGAAATAGCCAAAAACACATAGAAGAAAGTTACTCTTGCAGAAAAGATTTACAACACGTCAACAAAAAGAAAGATATTTGATGTTCGTTCTAGCGATGATTTGGACCTCTTGGCGGTTTAGAGACGGAACAACCTTAGCAATAAAATGTCCAAACAAGGATCTAATCCTAGTAGACTTAGGAAAGCTTCCTTTTACTTGTCTTATTTAACGGCATATTGAGTAGGGTTGGCTTAAACTGAACTCCATTTTGTTGTTTTCATAGTTGCACATTAAATAAGACACATAAGAAAGTTCAAAATTAATCAACGAGCTAATAATTAGAAAACACAAGAAAAGTTAGATATAACCAAATGAGTACTGTATCATTTAAACAAGAGGTATAATAACTGTTAGATATAGTATTCACTTTAGTCAATAGGTTAGGAGGTTTAGTGTAAATTTTGCTCTAATTGAAGATGAAGTTCATACTACCACAAATGATGAAACTGAAGACACTTTAGTTCCTAAATCCTCATCTCTCATGTCTTCTCAGATTCAAGAGCTTACTAACCAGGTCCTCATTCTCTAGTATCAAAAGCATAAACTAGAACTTGAGAAGAAAAAAAGCTGAAGCTGAAGCTGCTCTCCTCAAAGCTCAACCCTCCTTTCCTAATGTGGGACAACTCAATGAGCTTCTGGTAAAGTCTTTACAAACTGAATTCTCAAAGATTTTATTTGCTCATGACTTTAGCAGCTCACTACCAACTGAGCTGAAGGACCTTCCCTCCAAGTTTAATGAACTGACTGAAGAAGTAAAAGGGTTAAAGAAACAAGTTCATGAATTAGAAATTAAGCTACCGGGAGATTTGAAAGAAATTCCCACCAAGCTGGTGGACTTTACAAAACTCTCACCAGTCTTACATCTCAAGTCACTGAACTGAAGACTCTTCAGTGGGAACTTCCAGCGGAATTTCTTTCACTACCAGTACAGGTTGCATCAGTTCAAGCTAAGCTAAAAACCTTGGATGCTCTTTCAGGTCTCTTGTTAAATGTCACAAAAGCTTTGAACAAGTTTGCTCAGGTTTTAGATTCTGCCTCATCAAAAGCTGGAGATCAAAGTGTTCCTTCAGCAGGCCAAGCTGACACTATGCCTGCTGAGGGTGAGAAGAACACAAATCAAGCAACCATCTCCTAGCTTTTTCAAAGAAGAGCTGAAAAGAATGCTGAAAAAGAAAACTTAAACAACCAACAACCAAAACTAATTTCCCCAATCATCACAACCACTACTCAAATGCAATCTCCTCTCCAAAGTCCACCAAAAATGTCCTCTCAACCTAAGGGGGAGCATATCACAAGGGTAAAAAGGCAATGTCTTCAGAGGAGGCTGAGAAAGAAAGTACTAACAGTGATTCTAATGATGATGATGAAACTCATGTGACTGGCTCTGTGGTCGAACCCTCTACAATAAAGAAATTAAAGAAGTTTGATTTTATCACTGAAGATGGAAGGCACGTCCATCTAATTGAAGAAGAAATCAATCATCAAAAGAACCTAGAGGAAGATGCCAAAGTTGAAGCAGCCAAACAAGAAGGGGAATTAAGGAAAGCATAATTTGTTGATCTGCTTGTTCCAGAAGTGGTAAACAAGTACTACAATGATAAGTTACAGTATGACAGATACTATGACAAAATGCTGAATAGAAGAGCTAAATCTAGAATCACCAACTGTGATGTCTTGACCAAAAAGGGTCCAATTACACTTAAAGTGTACAGAGAGGATGGTACAAGTGAAGTTGTTCCCAACTTCAAAGCCAATGTGAATCATTCTGCGTTTCAAAAGCCAGTTATTTACATCTAGGTGAATGGAGAGAAGTTGTTACAGCTTGCCCTAACAAAAAAGGTAAAGGGTGGACTTCCATCTACAAGAAAATACATAAAAGAATGGATTATCTCTGTACAACTGAAGCTGATCTGGGAATCGACTTGGATAGACCTCTAGTGAACAGGATCATTTGGATAGACTGAATGATCTGGCAAACAAGAAAAGAAAGCATGCTGATGACATTCATGATTTTTTCAGAGCTAATAAAAAGGCTCAAGTCATCAGTTCAATATGAAGATCATCTAGCTGGTACTGTGCTTAATGAATAGATAAAACACAGAATCCGTCTTCATTGATATCCGCCACGGCTCCCCTCCAATCTTCATACCCTAGGACCTGAAATTACATGCTAAAAGTCAACACAAAGGTTGAGTGAAATCATAGGTTTATCGGTAAAAAGGGTGGACCACAAGATCGAAGTAATAGTAGACTCTGAAACACATTCAGTAGTCCAAAACGTTTATTATTGCACTAAGCTCATGACCCCGAAGCCTTAACTAGATTTGTGCCCCAATCAGAATATAGGATGCTTGCCAACAACCTAACACCTCTCAATGTTAAATGCACCTTGATCAAACTAGTGACCCAAGGAAAGGTGGGGATTGTCAGTCCCGATAGATCTATCCATAACACTCGCGCTTACTACAATAGCAATTAACGGTTCATGATAAATAGGGACTTCACGGCAATAAGGTAACTTAGCAATAATATTCAGGCAGTAATCTGGATAGCATACACTTTGTAAACACTTTGAAAACACTTAGAAAAACACTTGTGTCCAATAGTAAAACAAGCAATGTAATTCATCCCGTAGAGTTTGTAAAACAATCAAGTAGTAAAAAGGGGGCTATGAACTCACCTCGAGTGAATGGAAATCAATAAGTATTCACAATAAAAAAATGCGTCATGAAGGAATCCGAAGGCAACCTAATCCAATATAGGTCGTATAAGTACTAAACACTTTGATTATTTATAGGTCGTATAGCTCATCATACTATCGTTCGGGCTATCATAATTAAGAGGTCATGTAGTGACGTATGAGGAGCTAGGACACTTTAAATCGTAAATCCAACAACTTGTCGATACGCCACCCGAAGAGGCCTCATTATAAAACTCCCTAGTAATATAGTACTTTGATTAACTAATACCACATATAATTCTATATAGCTACAGGGATGGGTTCTAGAGAAAATCATATTTTGCTGGAAAACCTAGAAAACCAAACAGATGCACTAAAAAAACTAAACAGATGCCCTAATTTTTTTCAGAAGAGTTGCCGCACAGTTAGGGCATTTGTTTAGTATTTTTAGGGCATCTGTTTGAGTTTTCTGAGTTTTCCACCGAGATTAGGTTTTCTCACGATCCCATTCCTATAGCTACATCACCATCTAATCGTTTTAGTGAAATCATATTTACAAAGTAAAAACGTTTATAAGTATACATTAGTAAAACTGGCGTAACTTTCTCGTTTTAAGTTCGTTTCTTTCGTTTCTTACGTCCACGCCTTCATATTAAGACGAGTTATCAAAATATAACATTTTCAAAATCTGAGTTTTTTTGATGAATAGTGATTTTTACTGTTCATAACAGTTATATATTTATTTTTATAGATTTAGTTATCGTAAATCTCGTAAATGTCGTAACTTATTCGTTTTAACTCCGTTTTTAGCGATTCTTTCGAGCATGTCTTCGTATTTAAAAGTTCTATCATATTAATGATGTTTTCATAAATAAATGTCCCTGATGAACAGTAACTTTTTATAAAACCCGGTATTAACGTAAAACGTATATTTGTCGTATCTTTTTCGTTATAAATCGGTTTTTCGAGTTTCTTACCTTTTTGGAATCGTCATGAGACGCACTATCTTTATAAAACATAATCTAGCTGTTACAAAATACGAACCAAAACAGCCCCTATATATCTTTTGGGGTTTATTTATATAACTTTGTTTTTATATACTTTTTAACTACAAGTTTATACTTGAACTTTTTATACTTAAACCAAGAGTGTACAACACTTATAAATCCATTTTAACATGATATTACCAACATCATAGCATATGTAAAAGTGTACAAAATGATGATCACAAGTAAAAACTCTTTTTACATGTTTAAAAGTATCCTAGTGGTGATTTTACTACATGGAACTCATATATGCATAAAATGATAAATGTAAAGACATAAAGGGTTTTAGATAACCTTAGAGTGATGCAATATGATAACCAACACAATCTAAGCCCTTGTTTAGATTATAAACCCTAGCTTGCAAGATCTTGAAACCCTAAACCCTAATCTTCCATTTTTCTTGCTTAACACTTGTAAAGGCTTAACCAAACCTTCAAACCATCTTAGTAGGTCTTAGATATGATGTAGTAATGCTTGTATATTTGGTAAATAAAATTGTATGGATTGTGTATGGTTGTTGTTTTGAGCCGTGGCTAGGGAGGAGCACAAAGAGAGAATGTGTGAAGTTTTTAGCTAAGGAAATAAGGTGTGTGTTATCTCTTCTAGTATACATGTGTTTATATACCAAATGAGCTAGTCAAAAGCACTATTAGCAAGACCAAGACTAAGCAAAACATGGGGAGGGATTTAAGGAAGAATAGTGGTCAAGTTTACTAGTCATGGCTAAGTATTAATGTTACTAGGTTTGTACAAGAGTACTTGGTAGTTGTTTGTGTGCTATTGGTCCCCTTGGTGGACAATAGCCACGAAATTTTGGGGGAGGGAGGTGCTAGTTGGTGATTTTTGGTCTTATACAAAATATCTAGCATTTACTTGAAGCCTAAAGTTGTAGTTTAAATGTATAAAGGTAATACTAGTAAAGTGTATGTTCTAGTTCATTTATTTTATGTACAATTTGACTAACAATGTTAACATAGGTTAATTTTTATAAAACTTTAGGTATTGGGTATAATATTGGGTATTTGTTGAAGCGTAGAAAAGTTTCGATAGTTCCGGGTATGCCTAAACGTATTTTATCGAGAAACGTAAACGTTTTACGTAACCGATAAAAATAAAATATAATAAGTTAATTATTACTTTATTTATAATAATATAATGATTGTTTGACGTAAACTTTAATTGGTTTGGTGCCCGTTTACGTTGATTGTTGATTTTTAGTTTACGCGATTTAACGTAACGATCAAAATTAAAAGCAAACGCGTACGAGAAAAAAAATAAATAGTAAAATAGATGACGTCGTAAATGACCTGAAAATACGGAATGTTACAATATGAGAATCACGATCGTCATCATTCGTATAACCCACTTCAATTTTCTCTTCTATAGAATTGATAAGTTGCAAGTTATCATGTTTAGTGACACGATCAGAAGTTTTAGTTTCAGAAGGCCATTGCTTAATTCTAGCTTTGAGGAGACGAATTTTTTTATGAGATAAGAGTTTCCTTCCAAAGTTACGTTCCTCCAATTTAGGTAACTCAGTTTTGATAACTCTATCAAAAGAATCACGAAGTATCCGGGAATAAAAAAAGCTTGAAAGGAGTAGGACCAAATTCGGATTTAGAGATCGTTATGAGTATTATGATTTCTTAATTCTTATCGTTTATTAAGTTGTTCTCCTCGATAATTAGTGTAGTATGCTTATAGACTCTTGTATCCTTTACTGGGTTTTAAAATAAGGTTGAGTGTGCATTAGGTAATGTGTGAGGATCTGAATCATAACATGCATAATTGATTGCGAGATTATAAATTCTTAGTAGTTGTAGGACCTAGCATAAGTAGTCGGGTTGCGTCATTCAATAAAACAACTAATAACAAAAATATGTATTTCATATGATTCAACAGATTCTCGGTATGTGATGCGTATTTTTATTTAAATTATTTATTAAGTTCTAAATTTATAAAACTTGACTACCTATGGTCTACAACGCACTAACGGGCAGAGTACCCGGTCGTGTATAGTGTAGGCTTGGTAAATCCGTGGTTGTTCTCAAGAGCTAATGCGCGGTCAAGAATATGAGTTTTAATTGTCACCTATTTTGAAAGCGGGTTTGATGATTAAATTGTAAAAGAAATAAATAACATGAATATAAATGAATACTGCTTATCAAATGAGAAAATGTGTTAATCTAGTTATTTTCTTATGAATTAACTCTAAATTGCAATGTTTACTCGTTCACTCTCTTAGAGGCATATAGACTCGTTAGGCTCAAAACCTAATCCTCGCCTAACCTATGATCCTTGAGTATAATGAACCATTTAATGGAAATGACCTTCTTCTCAGTTCACATACATTAAGATTTCCAACTAATCCATGAGACGTGCTTTAGTGGTTCCCATCAACTATAATGTTGATCACGCATAATACTACAACTAGACAAGTTATAGTAAAAGCTTACACCTAAAAGGGTGCAAGGGTCTTTTGAAAAACACCTCACGCTAATAAGTTGCTACCTACTTGCATGACTCACACTCCTAACCAAGTCATTATACTAAGGGGCGCCTAATGGGCATAAAGTCCCCAGACAATGAATGAAGAATAAGAGCTTCCAGTATTGGCTAATCTCTATGTAGTGTTTTTATGTTTTATTTTTACTGTTCATTTCTTTTATCTATGATTAAGTAATGATGCAAAATTGAATTAGACTTTTTTTTATTATTGTTCACTCGACTTAAAACTATTTTATTTTTTAACCAATTTTTACACACATATGTTGTTGAAAGGTGATTTAGGCAAAAAATCAAAATATATTATTCATCAGTTAAACTATATGCAGCGCATTTCAATTTGAAACACAATCTAAGTATACATCAAACATATGTGATATAGAATTTTGAATAAAAATATACGTGATATGTTAAGACAGTAGTTGGCAATTGGAAATAAAAAATAAAAATACACACATGACAAATTATGATATGACAAGGTGATTTGATGGCGTGTGAATATGCAAAGTTTTTATGATTTACACAACATACACATGACACAACTTACAATGATCACCAAAATTGTGATATACGAGTAAGTGTGATGCATTTCCAATTTGGAAAGATTCCCTTACATCATGAAGATGACCATTGACCAACCAAAATTTATTTTCCCCTACCCATGTGGGATTCTGGTGAATCCTTTAATGCATGAAAGCTACTAGTACTAAAATCAGCCCATATCAAGACTCATGAAACAATGAGCTTGAAAGATAGAACTGCAATAAACTCCATGATTAAGAACCATATTTCAAATAACGAAATTGAATACACAGCTTGAAAGATGAAAAGTCTAAGGAAAATTATCGAATTCCAACCACAAATAGGCAAATTCACAAGCAGCAACAAAAGAACATGTACTAACTATAAAAACGTAGCGAGAACATATTTTGTGTGTTGCCATATTCAGATCCATAAAAGGCCTCGATCATTGATATAATGCGATAAAGAAGAATGCGGAATTGAACAGAATGTCGTGCCGAGTAATTTGGTGCAAATATTTTTTTGCCGCATCATCTTTTATTCCAAATCGTTATTTGTGCACATTATCACCGATCGGGGCCTTTTGCGGATATGGAACTGAAACGACATAGAATATATGTATTTAGGTAATGTTCTATAGCTCTTGCTATCTCTTCGAAAGCAACCGCATAATTCAAACGGTTATATGTAAAATTTATGCAGACTTAGCATATGAAGTTCTGGAGCATTATAGCCGTTTGATTTGAAGCTCAGATTGTGAAAGATCTGGTGTGAAGCCATTCATAAGAATTCTGCAACTTCAGATTGGCGACCATATATATCTTTGTTGATTTATATTTGATTTATTTTTCGGCTGCTAATTTATTTAAGTGATTATAGTTAAGCCTAATTTACAAAAACATTTACTCTATTAAATTAAGTGATTATAATTAAACCTAGCTTACATAAACTTATCTTTTAAAAATTTAATTGTCTATTAGTTATGAATCTTTCCAAAAGAACAAATAGGTAGATTTGAACTCTCGTCACAACGAAACGTGTGTGTTTCAAACCTTGTTTTAATAAAGTGGTACTATAAAATGTTCATTTATTTCTCTTTATTTTATTTTATGTAAGCCTAAAACATAAATCCCTTTATAAACAAAAAAATTATTTCTTTTTGGTTTTGTGGTTTATCAATATAGGCAAGGTTGGCGTTGAGATTCAAGTCGCAAAAGACAAGTGTAAATATCTTATTGGTGCAAATCATCTCACACGCATCACCATCCGCACCACCCCCTTACCAAATCTCATCCATCCATTCCAATCCAATTCAATCCAACGGTCCACCTCACTCCAAAGAAACACACCCACCCAAATATTTCACATATTCCCGCCCAAACTCCCTTTAAAAACACACACACACACAATCACATAATCATCAAACCCAATCCAACTTTTACAAAACCCTCAATCCAGTCCAATCAATCTATCAGCAATGGCTCGTACAAAACAAACAGCTCGCAAATCCACCGGAGGCAAAGCCCCACGAAAGCAGCTCGCAACAAAAGCCGCTCGAAAGTCCGCCCCAGCAACAGGAGGAGTGAAAAAGCCCCACAGGTTCCGCCCCGGAACAGTCGCATTGCGAGAGATTCGCAAGTACCAAAAGAGCATTGAATTGCTAATCAGGAAGCTCCCTTTCCAACGTCTAGTCAGAGAAATTGCTCAGGATTTCAAGATGGATTTGAGGTTTCAGAGTTCGGCTGTGGCCGCGTTGCAGGAAGCCAGTGAGGCGTATTTGGTGGGACTGTTTGAGGATACCAATTTATGTGCCATTCATGCCAAGAGAGTTACCATTATGCCTAAAGATATGCAGCTTGCCAGAAGGATCAGGGGAGAGAGGGCTTAGAATTGTTTGGGTTTATGTTTTGTCAACTTGTAGGGGGTTTAGTTTGAGTTGTTATGTGAAGAATTGATGTCTAATCAGTTGATTTTAATGGAATTTGCTACTATTTTATATGTTGAATTGAGTTATTATTTGTCATGTTATTTGGGATTGCCAATTGAAATTTGATATTTTGGATCTTATTTTGTGATGTGAAATGCTTAGATCTGGGTAAATGTTTATGAATGCTGCTTGAAATTTGTTATTCTTACTGATTTTGATATGTAAAATGCTTTGATTATTGTTTATTTGTCTTGTATGGTGCCTATTATAAGCTTTTCATAGGTGATGCAAGCTGATAAGCCAACACACCCTTACGCTGTGTTCTCAAGAATTAGTGGGAACTGTAGGTACTTATATTATCATAAGTTAAGCTGCTATAGAAAGGCGACATGTCTGTATAAGAGCAAAGCTAGATATAAAACGGCGAGCCTTTTGTTTTTTATGAAATGAAACCAGTGGTTTAACATTAAACTGTGATTTGTAGTTCTGAAATGAGATGAATGGAATAAGCATTCTCATGTTGCATAGGCATAGCATAGTTCACAAAGGTTGCAGTATGTAATGTGGATCTAGTGTGTATTTAGGATCTGCACAAATTGTTTGAGTCAGTCCATAGTTTAAGCACTTATTGTGAGAATTAGCTATGTTAATGCTTGAAACCAGTCACGAAGGCTCAATCATATGACCATAAGTTGTTCTAAACTCTCTTTTTGGAAGACCAAGACTCTTTCATATGGCGGTAGACTTACCTTATTGAGGTCCGCGTTTAGTTGCTTGGTAATATATTCCGTGTTCTTGCTGTTGTTATACAGGCATTCATTGGAGATTCTTGTAGGGAGGTTGTTTGGATGAAAAGAAGATTCCTTGGGTTTCTTTTGGGCATGTTAAATACTCAGGTTAGCCCAATTCATGGCTTTGGGTAAACAAGTCATATGGTCAGTTTACAGTTGTAGATAGTCACTTCCTATTGCCCACGGGTGATATAAACATTGCAATGATGTACTGTATTATCATGTAAATTACATACTTTATATGTATGACCGGCTTCGCCTGAGGAAAAACGCGGATAAGTGTGATATTGACCTGAATTCTCAATTGTGTCCCATTCGTGATGTTGATGTTGAATCTGTAAATCCAATACTATTCCTGTTCCCTTTTACCATTGAGGTTTAGGATCAGGTTCATTAGTGGCGGGTTATGAGTTTTTTCTATATGAACGAAAGTATGAAACTTTAAGAGGTCCTAAACTCGTCTGCTAAGTTATCTGATAGCACTTCTCAGTGCCTATGTAGCCACCGAAACCACTTTTTGGAGTACATGGAAGCCTAGAAATGATGCGTCGTTTCTGAATCAGTAGACAGTGGAGGTGCAATCATTTATGCATATGACCTTTTAACCATACACATCTTCAACTTCTGGATTGAAATATTGACGAGAAATATTTGTGTTGCTGTTAAAAGGGGAACATAATTTGTTCTATGCAAATGACCTTTTCTCATAATTCAACTTAAGAGTGCTTATCAGTCGAGTTATAGGCACGCCACGTCACTTTTACCATATAACATTCCTATATCACAAAACCTCAAAAACACACTCCCAATAACATTCCTATAACACAACACAAAAGACCTCCACTTTATACTAAAAAAGAAAATGAAAAAAATCAAAAACCATACACACAAACCGGCCGTTATAACGAGCTGCACCTAGCACTCTAAACCCTTTTGGTAATAGTTTTGAAAGATCTTGATTTTGTCAATTTCTACAAAGCATTGACTTTCTTCTTCTATGGGCCAATTTTACATATTGTAGTTGTGTACTTTGTGATTCGGAGAGGAGAACAATCACGGAACAAAGATCAAAAGAATGGCCTTATCTATAGCTAGTCCACACTAACACCTAAGCAAATTGAGTAGGATGCTAGTCCACAGTCCACACTAAAGATTTGAATAAGGTTTATAATCGGTTTGTTGCTATAGATTGTATCTATATATACGAGGACAGTATAACAATTTAACTAAGGAAGTTGTCACAGGTAAAAATTCAATATTTACAAGTAATTGCAGATGGTGCAGAGGTGTGTTAATCTGTTTGTTGTAGCATGTGCTGCAGCTTTTGATTGGACCTCAAGTAATGGTCATAAAGGCAAACTTAATATAGCTTCTCCATTTGTTACAATGTTGTCTATGAAATTTATCACAGTGATTAATCTGTTAATACTTAAAAAGGTGAAATCTAAGTTCACGATGGAGTGTTTTGTCAGAGGAATGGTAAATCTTTCATGTACTAATTTCAAATAAATACACAACAACTAAAACCATGTTATACTTGCTACCTTGGAAAAAAATTTGAACTACTATTTCCAAATTAGTTTTTGATGGAATGATCATATATGCTCTGGACTGAAAACATGCTACTTCGATACATATAAACTTGAAAATCGAAGTCTTCTTCCCGGCCAACAATGTTAGCTTTCTCACAAACGCCGTTTTTCACGTTGTAAAGAAACAACGGCTCCTTTCTACGAGATGTTCCCATTAACAGGTCTCCTTCTTTGTTCCATCGACCCCAAACTTCAATGCCAATAGGAAGTGGTTTTTTATCGATTCCACAATGCATCACCCATTCTTTCCTTTTCAGTACCCACACCTCCATGCAATTGTCGACATTGTCATATACATATCCAACTTCACCATGAAGATCTACCAATTTATCGAATAGCACCGAATTGTATTGTGTTTTTTTGGGAGGACACTTAATCACCCGGAATTTCTCCTTCCTCACATCAAAGCATATTACTTTTCTTCCATGCTTGGCTTCGCATAAAAAATGTGTAACTAACCAATGTATGCACCCATGAGCGAATACAGATTTTCCAATTATTGGATAAGAGGGGACTTGGGGAACCTCTCGCCATAGGTTAGTACCCAAGACATGCACCATGGTGCATAAATTCTTTCTAGTTATGTTTTCCTTTTCCACATCAATTATTACTCTTGGAAAAACACAAACCATCTTGAAAGTGTTGGTGGAATAATCAAAACCAAGCCCACATGATTCTTCGTACGAGAGACGCCAATCTGGTTTTTTGTCCATGGGTGGCAACTCAAAGCATTCTTTCCTTAGAGGATTAATCACAACCAAAGAGTTGAACTTGTCACACTGGTCTTGCGAAAGATAAAACAACCCATTACAAGAACCAAGAACAACATGAAGAGGATATTCTGATGATTGTTTACAACACTTAAACTCCAAAAAACTGTTCTTTTTCACCTCTAATAAACAAGCAGCATTATCATGTTTTGGTACAAAGGTATTGTGGAAACTTACAATGCGTGGTTGGTTCGGGTTACACCAGTCGCGGGTTGCTTGGAGCATGACGAGTGTGGGTTCTTCTTCAACGGCTCGTTTGCTATGAATGGTGGCAAAGTAAGGATTATCAATGTATTCACACCATAATTTGGATACACATCGGAAACGAACCAAACTTTTGACAGGCATTCTTGACAAGATTTCAGATATAATATCAGAAGGTAGCGTAGCCATGTCTTTAGATGGATTTGAAAAAATGGGTTGTGTTGATGGGTGGTGGTATTTTATATAGTTAAAGGAATTGCAATAGGGTTCTATCATCTCCTTTTTTATAATAACTTGGCGGTCAAGTTATTACCCATCGTCTGCAGACTCAACTAGGGAGTGTTTGTTTCGGCCGAAAGATAAGTTCATTTGAGATTATACTCGTATTTTATAAGCCCCAATTTTTTTGGCTTATTTTAAGACTTAAGGGCTTTTATATCATAACAAACTTATATAAACCTCCAAGTCTCAAAATAAGCCAGATTTATGATTATATTTCATAAGTCTAATTTTCTGGCTTATTTTGAGACTTATGGGCTTATGTAAGCCTATCATATCATAATAAGCTTATATAAGCCCACAAGTCTCAAAATAAGCGGAAAAATTAAAGTTATGAAATAAGCCGAAACAAACACCCTTCTAGGGTGCATGTTTGACTATTTAGATTTACAAAAGTGACCCATGACCCAACAGCCAGCTGTTATGTACTACTGTTACTAACTAATTTTTTTTTCTCGGAAACTATAGCTTAACAAAAACCAACTGGGCTACCTCAATTGGTCACTAAGAATATTCTTAGTTATGTGAGTTCCCCACCAACCTAAAGGTTGTGGGTTCAAGCTTCGCTGGAGGCATGTATGAAATATATTGTAAGATATTGATATAAGTTGTGAAAAAAATTGCCATTCCAAAAAAAGAAAAAAGGGTTCTTAACTTCTGAATTTGAGTTCTTGTAGCATTCGCTGAAAAACTAATTAGACAACTGCTTTCTAATCATACCAAATAACTCTTTATTATTTTTCTTTGAAACTCTAATGACTAGCTTACACAATTTAAACCAACGGCCATTTATTTAGAAGACATTCTCACAAAAAGGGCACCTAAACCAAATATCAACGATTAGAAATATAAGTTGTGTTTGGCAAAATTAGCACCATCAATGAGTAGTAACAGTAAACCGTTGCAGTGAGTAGTTAGTAACAATTTTTTTTATAAAAATGTTTGGTAACGTAGCTGCAAGTGTAATCATAATGCGGAAAACAGTTTATAAATGCTACTTCATGTAATGCTGGAAAATAAACATTCTGAAAAAAAAGACAAAACTACTTGTTGCTTGTCAAACGAGCATTAAAAATCACAACGCTCATCACTCACCGCTTTTAATGCTCCTAAATGCTTCGCGACAAACAAACTCATAACAATACCCATAATTCTGAAAATAAGAATAAATTTAATTGCAGTAATGGTTATAATACGATAACTTTCTATTAAATAAAATAGAAATATAACTATATAAACATAGAGCAGTACCGGGGAAATGTGTATTTTTACTCGGGGTGAGAAAAAAAAATCAAAAAACCGAAACCGACCGAAAATCGAAAAAACCGAACCGAAAAAACCGAAACCGAACTAGAAATCGACGGTTTGGTTTTTTATTTTTTCAAAAACCGAACTTTCGGTTCGGTTTCGGTTTTGACATAAAAACCGAACCGTAAAAACCGAACCGAACCGAACCAATCCATTATACATAATACTGGGCTCCTAATGAACTTAATGGGCTGCTTTTTAAGATTATTGGACCTTAATTATATGTTTTTACTTGTTTAATTAAAAAAAAGAAAATCTTATGCATATATCATCTTTTAATTCTATTATAAAATGATGATTACGGGTTGGAATTTATCTTTCATTATGCGACCAGAATACCATGCAAACATGTATAAAAAAACAATAAATACATTAACAGTGACTGTGACTTAAGTTAGCAATTGGAGTTTCTCCTTTAGGCAAATTTTATTTTCTATAATGGCAAAGTTAATAAAAAAATTACAAATTTTTTTTTAACAATTTTTTTTAAGAAACCGAACCCGGAAAACCGATTGAAACCGAGAAACCAAACCGAGAAAAACCGACCGGTTTCGGTTATGGTCACGCAAAAAACCGAACATTCGTTTTTGGCCAAAAACCGACCCAAACCGAACCGTGCACACCCCTAATTTTTACACAAACTTCATCACAAAATTTACAGAAATAGGCTTTGAGGTTAACGGTCCGTTGCAAAGTTAGTCCTTAATGACTAACTTTGTAATGGAACGCTAAACCAATGACTATTTCCGTAAAAACATTTAGGAACAATTTACAAAAATAGTCCTTGGGGTTATCAGTCATTTACAAAGTTAGTCCTCAATGACTAACTTTATACAACAAATTTTAATTTTAAAGATTAGATTAATGTCATGTTTTGACTTTTTAAAATCTTTCTTTTTTTAATTTTGACTTCAGATATATTTTTTTATATAATACTTGATGTAAAATATATGAATGAATTGGGTTTTAAATGTATTTTGATTGTTATAATTTTCATCAAGTATTATATAACACAACTAATAATATTTAATTTCAAAGCTATTTTTTTTAAAGTTAAAATATAACACTTATTTTGAAACATAGCGAGTATATATTACTACGTATATACTAGTTTTGGAGCGTTTGCACATACGAAATTTTGACATTAGTCAAAATTTACTAATATTAGTGTTTATATGTGTTTTAACCCGTTCATAAACAAAGTTATCACATTAAAAATTTTATAATTATTTATCTTTTATATTCACCATGTTCTTTTAACTCACAATTGCTATAGCATTACAAAAATTAAATTTTAATTTGAGTGAACAATAATAATATTATTAAATAATTAGGGTGTGTGTGATGTTTTAAGTATCAAATAGCGACGGGAATTTATAGTCTCTCTTAAGTGAATTCACTCACAGCTCTCATACCCAACCTCCGCTGACATACTGAGTCACACAATTTTAGGCACCAAACTTCTCACTAATTCATCTATACTACTATATAATAATTTATCTATACTATTATATAAAGCATTTACAATGTGGGTCTCATCAAAAATTAAGATAAGAAGGTGTAATCTTGACCATTCATCTTATTTTAGAAAATCACATCATAGAGTGGCATGTGTCACTTCTTAATTAAAAAATCACTTTTATTTTTAATATGACGTATCTTTTTATCTATTTTTTTTATGATCTAATTTCACCGTATTTTCTAAAATTCCGTGATCTTTAATTCAACATCCATTTTGATATATTTTTATAAATTTTTAGCTTTTCATATTTTTAGTGGGTTTATTTTGAATTTTTTAACAACTTTAACTTTAATTTAAATACAAACTTGATTCGTAAAAGATATATACTTTTGGAGACAATGTTTGATGGGTAAGAGTGTGTGTGAGTCTTTATACAAGCGAGAATGATGTTAATATGATGTTGCGGGAAAGCTACGGAAACCCAAACAAACGAATTCTCTAAGCGGGTAAGGAATTGCGGAGCGAGTTGGGTTAGCAATTTTTATCGCCGCCGCTATGCGCGGGTATCCAACTAGTATTATATAAAGCATTTACAATGTGGGTCCCATCAAAAATTAAGATAAGGAGGTACAATCTTGACCATCCATCTTATTTTATAAAATCACATCATAGAGTGACATGTGTCACTTTTTTTTTGAACGGCAATTTTATTAATGAAACACTAGTAAGGAACTAGCAAGTTACAAAGGAATTAAACTAGGATTTTTGATCCAGTCAGACATATTAAACGAGGAATTACATCTATTATAAACCCAAAAATAAGACATAGACACAATATCGTCGAACAAGGTCGCCTTCCTCGGTTTTTTAACGTCAAAGAGCATTTTGTTGCGAAAAGTCCACACATACCACCACATAATATAGAACACACCCTCCAACATCCTTTTGTTCTTGATAGGAAGACGAAGATTTTGTATCCACAGATCCCAGTCAGAATAAGAATCAATATCCACGCGAGTAACATTCCACCAGCGAACAATCAGATCTACAAGATTACGTACTAAAGTGCAAGAGAAAAATAAGTGGTTAACCGTCTCCACACCCATATCACAAGTACCGCACTTAAGGGAGTCAATGAGAATACCTCTACGCGATATATTGAACCTAGTAGGCAACGAATTAGATTTTACCTTCCAAGCGTGCACATTAATCTTAATGGGCACCAAACGAACCCACCTAGTTTTTTGCGTAGCATCTGGAAGAGTTTTATCATCTATCAAACGTCTCACAGATGACACTGAGAACTCACCTGAACTTGAGAGACTCCAGGACCATCGATCTTCCATAGGAACTAACTGAATGTCTTTGACCAGCGACAAAAGAGCCATGAATTGTTCTTGTTCCACCCCTCCTCTTGGTGGTCTACGGAAAGAAGAATCAAAGGTATAATCGCAGATCTTGGACGCAACAGTGCAGTCTTTACACAACTCTAAAGCATAAAGCCGAGGAAAGAGGGTTTTGAAGAGCATACCATCAAGCCACCTATCTTCCCAAAAACGGGCCTTCTCACCATTTCCAAGCTTAAAACAAATAGCATTGCAGAGGTTGAGACCTTTTTCATCCAGTGAAGTGACCTCTTTAACAATGTTCGACCAGCATGATGTATATGTAGCAAAAGTATTCCTTTCCAGCCCACCAGAATCACCATAGATGGCCTTAATTACCCGAGACCATAAAGATGAATCTTTTGTGAAGAATCGCCAATACCATTTGAACATCAGGCCCCTATTTAAAGCATAGAGGCTAGATATACCGAGCCCACCTTTTTCTTTTGAAGCTAAAGCATTTTTCCAGTTGACCCAAGAAGCCTTTTGATTGTTAGGGGCACATCCATTAAAGAAGTGGCTTCTTAATGATTCGAGATTACGAAGCACACCTAAGGGGGCTTTATGGATAGACATCTGATAGATAGCCATTGATCCCAGGACAGATTTAAGCAAAGTGAGTCTTCCCCCAATTGACAGCATTTTCACCTTCCATTTAGAAAGACGAGATTTGACTCGTTCTACCACCCCGTCCCAAGCTTGGATGCGAGACATAGATCCCCCGACTGTGGAACCAAGATAAGTGAAAGGAGGCTTGAGAGTAAGACATCCTAGCTTTAAGGCAGCCTCTTTAATTTTACCATTATCCACGTTGAGGCCCATTAACTTACTTTTGCTCATATTGATTCTCAAGCCAGAGGCCCGAAAAAAGCACTCGAGAATATGAACCAGGGTGTTTATATTTTTCTCACACCATTGTCCAACAAACACAGCGTCATCTGCATAGAAAAGATGAGAAATATTGATCGAACTATTTAATTGAATACCATTAAACAAACCAGCTTCTTCCACACGATTGAAGGAAAGATGTAAACTTTCCATGACTAAGATAAAGAGAAGTGGAGAGAGCGGGTCACCTTGTTTGAGACCTTTGTGAAATTGGAACTCTTCCGTAGGGCTCCCGTTTAGAATAATCGAGCCTCTTGAAGATCAAAGACAACTTTGAATCCACGTGCGTCATTTCCCACCAAAACCAAATTTGAACAACAAGTCATCTAAGAAATCCCATCTCACGGAGTCGAAAGCTTTCTCGAAATCAACTTTGAACACAAGGAGATGTTTCCTCTTCTTCTTACACCACTGAATGGGCTCGTCAAGAATAAACGGACCATCTAAAATCTGCCTATCCTTGACGAAAGCAGATTGGACTTCATGATCGAACTGAGCTTATCAACAAGCCTATTAGCCAAGACTTTAGCAATAATTTTGTATAAGCTTCCTATTAAGCTGATAGGACGAAAATCTTTAACCATATTAGCCCCTGGGAATTTAAGAATTAGAACAATAAAAGAGGAGTTACAACCTTTGGGGATATCGCCAAACAAGAAGAAGTACAACACGGCTTTGTAAACATCATTCTCAATGAGATACCAAAAACGACGATAGAAACCAAAAGTAAAACCATCGGGCCCAGGGGATTTATCCGTGCCACAATCCCAAACTGCCCTCTTTATTTCGTCCTTTGAAACATCACGTTCAAGATCAGATTGTTGGGAAGACGTCAATCTATTGGGAAAATTTGAATGGAGAGTAGCCCTACTATAATCTGGTTTAGCAAATCTATGAGAAAAATGATGGAGAAATTCGGTTTTCACAAGACTCGGATCATCAATCCAAAGGCCATCAATCATAATTCCCCTGACCGCAAGAACATTCCTTTTTTGTTAATCGTGCCATGAAAGAAAGAAGAATTCTCTTCTCCTTCAACCGCCCATTTAACATTAGACTTTTGTGCCATCTCCATCGAATTAAGGTTGTTAATATCTTGAAGATTCTTCACCAGATTCATGTGCTTCGCAACAATTTCTTCATTACCTATACCTCGATCAATCTCAGCTTCCACATAATCAAGATCGGTTATAAGTTTACTTTTAACATTTTTCTGATTAGCCATATTTTTTTTGTTCCAAATCCGAATTTTGGTTTTGAGAAATTTAAACTTTCCCATCAGGTTAAGCATAGCGTTACCCTCATTATTCGGACTGTCTTTCCAAGCATCTTCCACCAGATTTTTAAAGCCATCAATTTCACACCAATAATGAAAAAACCTGAACGGAGTGGGGCCATAATCTAAGTGATGTTCACGGAGGAGAATTGGACGATGGTCAGACAAAAATCGCTCCAATGAAATAGCAGAAAGGTGAGGATACGTGTGGAGCAGATTATCAGACACGAGAAACCTGTCAAGTTTACTCATTTTCTTCGCAGTTTTATGACACCAAGTAAAGGAACAACCACCTAGCTCCACTTCAACCAAACCAGCATTAGAAATAAAAGAATTAAAGACATTAGCACCTTGAGCATTGAAGATTGAACCAAACCTATCCGACCGAAATCGAACTTCGTTAAAATCACCCATGACGACTACTTTTCCTCTCCATCTATTGATTTCACTAGCCAAGTAATCCCAAAGCATTATTTTTTCTTTAACATCATGCGGGGCATATACTACAACAATAAGAAGATCCATCCCATTTTGTTCCCACATACCACGAACCAATATGAAGTAATCCGAAAGAGTAACACTATTCTTACGAAAAGCATTTGGATCCCACACGCAAAGAATGCCTCCTGAATTTCCAACAGAGTCACTATGTACAAAATCAAAAGTCATATTCCCCCAACAAGATTTAACACATAAAAGACTCATATTTTCCATTTTAGTTTCTTGAAGAGCCAAAATGTTAACCTTATTCTTGATACTTAGATCCTTGACCCAATCTTTTTTAGCCTTTTGGGCAAGGCCTTGGATGTTTAGGGACAAACAATTCATCGATTAACCTCTCCCGCTCCTTGAGATTTGATAATTTCCTCCATATTAGACACACACCCCTCCATATTATATCCCATAACATGACCCACTTTCACCACATCTTCTAGGAGGTTTAGAATGGATCCTCCTGATCGAGGGCCTTTGGATTTTTTGAAGTATCCAGAAAAGGTTGATTCAGCTCCATCCTCCTTTAAGTTCGATTCAGATTGATTAACGCAAAATTCATTGGTATCTGCATCCTTATTGGTCTCCATATTATTCTCGACTTTAGCTGTCCCACAATTTGCTGAATTGTTGGCAGAATCTTCTTTTGGAGTGAAACCGGGAGGATACTTTGCGCTAAATTCGGTCTCCTGTATATTAGCATCTGTATCTTTCTTATTGAGCAACTCGTATATATTAAATGGGTCTTCTGATGGGATCTCTTGATCACCTCTGTTATTTGCATCACTTTGATCCTTTATTACCTCACCTTCTTCGAATAGCGTTTCAGGAACGTCCTCTTCTTCTCTGTGGATTCCTATGACCTGATCATCCACCTTAAGTTCATCATCTTTAGATTCAGTGTCACTAATTTCATTTTCATCCTCCTCATCTGTGAAGTCAGGAACCCACCCAGGAGTTTCTTTAGCTCTTATCCAAAACACTTTTCCTCGAAATATGATTTTAAACTCCTCAGAAATCCACTTGTGACATTTTGTTTGCACACAAATTCTCTTGGAATGAAAACAATCGTCCTCCTGATCTTCGGTGTCCAACATCTCCCCCCATTTGGATGCAATACGCTTGAATGTTTTTTCTGACCATAACTTGAAAGGTATGCCTTCAAGTTCCACCCAAGCAATCCTACTTTCCGTGACGAAATCCATAGAGGCAAGGGAGATTTGAGAGAACCATGAGCTGATACTAACGTTGTCCCTGAAAAGATTCAAAGATTTAGAGTCCCCAAATTCTAGCAAAATCCATTTCTCTCCCATGTAACGGATCATAATGTTCATAAAGCCTTCTGAAATAAAAGCCTTTTTGATATTCACTAAAGATGCGAATTCCTTAACTCTTCCAAGCAGACATTTGGACAAATCTTTCGTCATAACACAATCATCCTCCAAAACCAAAGCAGGAGTATCGATATCTTTAGGAGCTTGCAAAACAGTACCTTTCACGACATTCACATACGAGCTCTCATTACCTTTAAATTTCTGATTCTTAGGTAAATTAGAGTTGACATTCACCTTAGGGTTGGAATTTAACTTTCCACCATACGAGTTCGAAGGGTTTGTTTTGGAATTCACCTTAGGTCGCTGAAATCTAGAAATATTCGCATGAAGTTTGTGTTTGTTAATCCAAATCATACAAAGATTGGAAACCAATCTCTCCATACTGAAAACATTAATAAATTTAACGAATCCAAACCTTTTTCCAGCAATAGATTTTTTCAGGGGGATATAAGCATCAATGACGTGTCCATATTGCTTACATTTGTTGAACAGGTCCTAGCTGTGCAATTGTCAGGGAAATTTGTAATATACACAGACACTGAAATCTTCGCCACATCGTCCTCCTTAGACCTGAAACTACCTATATTCGAAAATCTTGGATTGAAGGGAGATCTAACAATTCGAAACAAAAAAAAAAATAGTGAAGCCCCAAAAACAAATCAAAAACCTAACGATTAAATGTCCTATTTTTGATGTCCCACTTTTGTTGTCCCGCCTCTGGTGTCCCACCACAAGGATGTACCACCTATGACGTCCCAACTATAGTGTCCCATCTATGATATTCCATTCGGATCGCCAAGATTAAAGATTCAAATAATTTTTTATTTTTTTAGATTGAAGGTAATTCATGGGATTGAGTGGTGATGAATAGATGAGTTATTGAAAATAGATCTGAAAAAGTAATGATGGCGTTTGAACCCGCCGGAAGGTAGATCGGAAATCGCCTTATAGATCTGAATTTGAATTGTAAAAAAATAAAAGTATAGAAATCGCCTTATAGATCTGATCACGCACAATTCTTACATCATTACTAATGCTAATTCTTTGGTCTTATAAAATACCATTTTAAATTAAAAATCACAACTAATTATGAGAAATAATAAATTCAATTAATGTGTATTAAATGCATTTTTTAGTTTAAAAAGAAAGTTCGTGATGCATTAATGGACCTTAACCAATGCCCTGAAACAATTCTTATTTTTATGTCCTATCAGATTGTCTTTTTTTTTTCCTTTGGATTATTGACTAATTTAACAAAGGGCTTATCCAACTTGTCGTGTCTACTATTAATGGAACCTATAAATATCATTTTGATATATTTATAAATTTTAGACTTTTCAAATTTTTAGTGGGTTTTTTTTTTTAAAATTTTTTTTTTTTTGAATTTTTTAACAACTTTAACTTTAATTTGATAAAAATTGATTCATAAAAGATTTATTACTTTTTGAGACATGTTTGAAGGGTAGAGTGTGTTGTTGCAGTCTTTATACATCGATAATGATATTAATATGATGTGGCGGGGAAAGTACGGAAACCCCTAAACAAACGGAATTTTTAAGCGGGTAAGGAATTGCGAAGCGAGTTGGGTTAGCAATTTTTATCGCCGCCGCTATGTATATCTATACTACTATATAAAGCATTTATAATGTGGGACCCATTAAAAATTAAGATAAGGAGGTGCAATCTTGACCATCCATCTCATTTTAGGGAATCACATCATAAGGTGACATGTGTCACTTTTTGATTAAAAAATCATATTTATTTTCATATTGAAATATTTTTTTATCAATTTAATTATATTAAGATCTGATTTCACCATATTTTGAAAAAATTTTGTGCTTTTTAATTCAACATCCATTTTAATATATTTTTATAAATTTTTTTTACATTTTTAGTGAGTTTATTTTATGTTGATTATATTTTTTACAACTTTAACCTTAATTAAATATAAACTTGATACGTTAAAACTATATATTTTCGGAGAGAGTGTTGTCTTTTTACATGCGAGAATGATGATGTTAATATGGTGTTGCGGGAAAGCTACGGAAAACCCAAACGAACAAATACAACGAACACATACATTCAAAGTGTTGTGAAACGAAATTACTAAGCGGGTAAGAAATTGCGTAAAAAGTTACGTTAGTAAAGTTTTTATTGCCACCGCTATACGCGGGTAACTAACTAGTAGGGTTAAATGCATAGTTAACATGTGTATTCCATTATCATTTTCCCTTATCTTCTTTGTTTAACATCTTTGGATCAGTATCACATATTCGTATCTTTTGGGGCGACGGTTTGCTCTCTCCAAATAATTGTTGCCATTAGGTTTGTGTCTCTAAAGATTATATGCTTTGTTTTTAGAACGTGTTAGTTCTTTGGTTGTTTTTGCTTTATCATGACTTTTGTGTATTTATTTATAGCGTTCACTGAATGACGAACTCGGGCTATCTATTTTGATTCAAGGTGATTTGCTACTTTTTTTCTTGAACATATGTCTGATTGTGTTTGTGTGTTGATTGTGGAATTGATATTATTAAATGTTACTTATATTATTGATGCCTATTTTTGATGCCCCGTTAGTTTTATTTTCTTGCATTTGTTCTACTTGCATTCTTATATTAAAACAAGAAAGGAAAACGAAAACGTGAAAACATAAATAGCGATTCTTAGTTTCTTGATGATGAATTTTTGGACAATAATGAGAACAAGGATTTCCACTCATGCGTTGCCGCAGAGTGTAGAATTTTTTTTAATGTTATGAGATTACCAAATCGGTAGCTCATGTGAGCAAGATACATATAAAGTTACACAAAAAGGAGAAAATTGTCTTCATTTCTCCTTGCTTGATAAGTATATTTTTCGTTAGATATCATTCACCATCTTGATCATCACCATATTCATCGTCATCATCATCATCTATCTTGATGATCGCCCAACTCTTGTGCCTGTCATGACTCGTGCTTCATTAACCTGTTTAAGAATTGTGTCACTATCATCTTGGTAACATTTGTGACAACTGACATTTTTCAGGTTAACATTTACCTAATAACTTGAATCGTTTTACTTTGAACACGTGAATACTTGATTTTACTTATAACCATTAGGTTATCCAACGTATAACAAGAAACATCTTTAAACGTATTCCGTCTCTAGACTATGATTAGTCTACGTTTAGCAAGTACATTATTATTCTCATGAACATGATCTATAAGTCATTTGCATATGGTTTTACAAATTTTACGTAAGTCTTTCATACTTGCATTATATTACATGCATGCATGCACAACATACTCAATACCCTCACCACCTTGATGTATTATTAACACTAGTATTTTTACACTTCAAAAATGTTTTTCCATCCCCTTTGTCCTTCTAGAAACTGGCCACCCCAAAGGGGAAAGCCAACACCATGCTTTTGCCTTGTAAAACCACCCATCCTTATACATGCTTAACCTAAACCAATAACAAACAATCTAAGCCAAGTCCTTTCACCTAGTGTCTCCCCCCTTGTCTTTCATTTGGATGACTCAAGGGATATTTCCCCTCCCCATGCACACTCAATCCACATTAGGGGTTACAAAAAGAGATGCTTTCAAAGATACTTTTGACTTTACCCTAAATAATATATAAGAGAAGACTCTTCTTGCTAGTTAATTCATCACTCATTCAAACACAAAAAACACTCACTCTTCTCTCACTAATCTCGGCAGAAAACAAGGCTCAAACAAGGGTTTTCAATATCTTGTTTAAGGGTTTATACAAGAACTAGGGTTTTGGTACTTTAAAATTAGGGTTTTCTAGCTTCCGGGTTAAGTTCCTGTGCACTTCTTGACTTTCTAATCACCACCAATTCTTGTAAGCAACTCATTTA
>BQNB010056103.1:0-38807 GCA_026074375.1 Tanacetum coccineum | reverse complement strand
TTTTTACGTTTTTAAGTAATATTTAAAATTTTATAATTTTCTGTGATACCGTTACTCGTTTCGTTATTTACGTGTTCCGTGGAATTTAACTATACTATGATATGCATGCAAGACCATTGGAAATTAAATAATTTTGAGCACTAGCCTTCCTAGAAAGTTGGAAGCCATTTGGTCCCCCCTTGGTCATGTGTAACTGGATATGTATATGTGTATACATAGGATTCAAAATTTTGAATATTATTCCTAGACAAGCTTGCATGAAATGTGGTAAAGGACTAGTACTAGAAACCTTGTGATAGGTGGATCATTTTGGTCCCCTTCTCTTGTCTCCCCCTCCTAACCGGCACATGCATGTATATGTGTGTGTGTGTGTGCCATTTTGCCATATAACTTGAGCAAACATTCATTCATTATCATTCATTTTCATCCTACACACACAAAATTCATTTTCTCTCTCCTGTTTTCTCTCTAAAACCCACAAACAAACACCAACATATACAAAATCCATACATTTTCCCATCTTTGATCATTTACATTTGAAGACAAGTTGAAGGTTTGATCATCTAAGATCAATCGGGTATAAAACAAATAACATTTGGGTTGTTCTTGATCTTTGTTCATCTCTAAAAATCATTTTTCTTTGTAAGTCTTTAAATCCTCAAATAACTTGTAATTTTCTACTCTTCTTGATGCATAAATGTTTGTTGTACAACTTATTTGTAAAAAGAATGATTTTAAAAATACATAAACCTTAAAAGGGTATATCTATGGTTCGAATATTTTGAAAATGAACATAAGGAAATCATAGTTTTGTGATCGTGGTTATTTTCATTTAATAATATTGGTACTATTGAGCTTATTGTATTCGGCTTATATTAATAAGCTTTTGGAAAGCTTATGTTGATTATTTTGAGCTGAATGGGCTGATATAAGGTTCGACCCAAACTAGAAAAGAAAGGAAAAATATTTGTTTAGCTTATTTTGTTTCGGCTTATTTTTATGTGACTTATTTTCTAGCTTATTTTGAAAGGACAAGTGATGAACTTATTCGGCTTGACAAATAAGCCCGAATATAGCTTATTGGACTTATAGCCGCGTCCCATATCCGAGGCCCAACGCCATGAGCTTATTTTAAGCTTATGTTGTTCGGCTTATTTTACTTGGCTTATTGTGAGCTTATTGATAGCTTATTATGAAGTCATGTGTGTATTATTTAATGTTTTGCTTATCGGGCTATATGGATAAGTAAAACTACATTTTTGGACTTAACGGGCCAAGGCCCAACATAAATACAATACACCAAGGCGTAAAGCTACGTTGTAGCCTATTGAATAAGCTCATGAATAGCTTATTTAATAGTGTACGACTTAGACGTTATATATTTAACTTATTTTGAACGTTGGACGTTACGAATAATAAGATTAGGCTTATTGGGCCTAAAAGCCCAATAAGGGTCCGAATGATCTTTTGATAAATTATAAAACGAGATTTGATGATATATAGTTTGTAATTGTGAAAAGTATTGAAAGTGATTTGAAAATGGTTTTAAATAAAGTCTACGACTTTGAAAAAACGTGTAAACACGAGCGGGTCATGCCGAAATTTTGTAAAAATTATATATTTAGGATAAATTGTGAAAATATATTTTATAAAACTTTTCCGAAAAACATATTATTTATAAATGATAAATAATATATATACTTAACTTATGTAAATACATTAAAATACTTATTTACATTTTCTACCTACGTATTTAATTTAAGGACCGACAGTTAAGCGTGCTCATGTAAGGAAAGCACTAGCATGGGTGACGTGCCGGGAAATAGATAAATTAAGGATATAAGAACATCATTATCGAAAGGTTTTAAATCAATATTTAGGATTTTTAGGTAGAATGCCGAACAATATAAATATATATATTTTACTTGAACATTATTGAATAACATTATATATATTTTATATAAATATATACCTTCAACCACAAAAATCGATCACTAACGTTTTATTTATAAAGACATTTACAAAGGTATTTTTAAATAAACGTTTATACAATATCCGTATTTTTCTATCCTTCTGATTCTAAGTCTAAACCTATATTCTCTTAGGTTGCATTCGTGTACCGTTGTTCGTTACCGTGTGATCATATTCCTAGACGTTTACTCTTTCATTTCACCGACTCAAGGTGAGTTCATAGCCTCACGTTTTACTGGTTTTATATTTTCCTTATAACTTTTGGGGTGAGAAACATGCTCGTTTACAAACTTGTTTACATTACTGAATTTCAAACTCGTATACGTTGATTTCAAACTGGTTAGATGATTGATATTACACTCTTTTACTATGGACACAAGTACGTTACATGAGATTTCCCGTTAAACAGATATATGTCATGTCGAACTGGTTAGGTTGTCTTTGGTCGGACACCTGGAAGGGCAAAAAAATACTTACAGCAATGTACATGCTATCTTTCATAATTAGCTTCAGTGTCATGAGCTTAGTGAAACGTAAACACCCACGCCATTTTATGCGAAGTTATATCTTCTATAACTGCCGCATACTATCATGTGTTATTGTATTGCTTATAATATTCACATCTGCTTTAGAAGTCTTGTGGTCCATACTACTTTGGTTGAACGTTTCTGATTACTAAACACTTTTTATGAATCTGCGGGTAAGGCAGTATTAACCAAACATTTTTTAATCCTTATAAATGTTTTACTTAAACATATGAATTCACTCAACTTTATGTTGACTGTTTTAGCATGTTTTTCTCAGGTGCTTAGCTTTGGACTTCTTGACGTGCTATGTGGAGTCTACGTGCAATATGATACCTTTTATCAAGACTTTATTATCATTCATACTCGTTGTCTTTTGAAAACCAAATTATGCTTCCGCTATATTTTCTTATGCTTCTGCAAATGTTTAATTTCTTTTTAATCATGTAAAACTTATCTATTTTTAAATAATGCAATGAGTTATGATTTTTAAAACGTCCATTAGTGGTCGTTCTTTCGTGCCTTGTGTTCGAAATATGATGACGTCACGCCTCCGGACACGTATTCTGTCCAGGCCCCGTCTAGGGGTGTGACAGATTAGTAATCAGAGCTAAGGTTATCGAGAACCAGGTAGTATGTATACTAGGTCTGGTCTATAACCAGTATGTGATCCTACGAGTTTTTACGTGTGCCTTATACGTGTTTTTGTTATGGCGTATATGTGAGTACCAATTTGCCTTCAGCATGCTACGTTATGGATTTATCTCTGTCGTGCGTTTATCGTTCTCGGCATTATGTTTCTTTGCATTTATTTTTGCCCTTAAGCTTCATTTTGCTATGAGCTTACGTTTGTCTTGCATCTATTCTTCTATGCGTTTATGTTTGCCTTACGTATATTTCCCTATTTACAGTTTATTGTTTTTTGGTATATATATTAAAGTTTATGTATTTATCACTTGTTGATATTATACCTAGTGTTAGGGCTTTAGGCCATAGGTGTAGTGATTAGGGGTTTAGGGTTTTGGTATAGGCGTTAGTGCTTAGGTGAAGGTATTTAGGGTTTGGTATAGGGTAATTGCGGTTATGGTTCAGGGGTGTGGTATAAGGTTTAGTGGTTATGCGTTTAGGTTTTGTATAAGGGTTTAGTGGTTAGTCGGGTTAGGGTTTCTGTATAGGGTTTAGGGGTTAAGGGTTTAGGGTCTTTTGGTATAGATTAAAGTTTATGTTATACTTCACTTGTGACTATTATACCTAAGTGGTTAGGAAGTTTTGGGTCTTTGGTATAGGGTTAGTGGTTAAGGGTTTAGGATTTTGGGTTAGATTTTAAAATTATGTTATATAATCACTGTTGATATATTTTGGGTAATCTGGGTTTCTGACTCGACATCGTGATATTATACCTAGTGGTTAGGGATTTAGGGCTTTGGGTATAGGGTTTAATGGTTATGGGTTTAAGGTTTTTGGTATATACTTTAAAGTTTATGTATATATCATTTGTGACATTATACATAGTAGTTAGGGGTTTAGGGTTTATTGGTTAGGGATTTAGGGTTTTTGGTATAGATTTTAAAATTTATATATATTTCACCTCATGATATATATAACCTAGTGGTTAGGGGTTTAGAGTTTTTAATATAAGGTTTAGTGGTTAGGGGTTTAGGGTCTTTGGTATAGGGATTAGTGGTTAGGGAGGAGGTTTAGGGGTTTTGGTATAGGGTTTAGCGGTTAGTGGTTTAGGGTTTTGGTATAGGATTTAGTGGTTAGGTGTTTAGAGTTTTTGGTATAGGATTTAGTGGTTATGGTTTAGGGTTTTTGGTATAAGGTTTAGTGGTTAGGGGTTTAGGATTTTTGGTATAGGTTTTAAAGTTAATGTATACATCACTTGTGATACTAAGCTGTCAGTAAAACATTTTTTATGATTGTCTATTGCGGTGAAAGGCACAAAAACCATCTTGTACCTGAAAATGATACAAATATTAGAAATTTAATATCTTATGTTATAAAGAAATATAATGTCACACTAATTCTGTTATTATACATACGAGTAATATACACGTGATAAAACAATCGAATGTAACAATAATCTGGTATTTTACAAAGGAGTAATATCATATATGATAAAGCAATAAAATGTGCAAAAATAGACATCATTCATGTCTGTCAATATCACCTGAGATATTATTCTATAATGACTAATTTCACATTATCTTACTTTATCCATTGAGATATGACGAAGACATGCCATTTAAATATTTCTAACTTTGATACAATGTTATATCACAAGTGATAAAAAAGTGTCACTTACAAAATAGCAAAAGAATAAAAAAGGAAGGCAAAATATGAAATAAAAACTTGACGTTATTCTAAAGATCAACGAGTGTTGCTATAATTTAGCATTGCTTTTGAGAAAAAAAAATAAACCATTTCACCTAAAGAGTTTTAACCCTTTAATTCTTACATATAGGTTTAGTATCACAAGTGGGATAGGTAAGAAATTGATTACTTGTTTAAAAAACACCTATACCAAAAAACCCTAAAACCCCTATAGTAAAACATTTATTGTGCTTGTCTATTGCGGTGAAAGACACATAAACCATCTAGTACATGAAAAGTATAAAAATATTAGAAAACACATAGGTGATAGTATATAAAAAATATACAAAGCAATGAAATATCACAAGTGATAATAAATGTTAAAAGGGTTTTAGCCGTACAATAGCAACGTACTTTCTTAAATGTTCCGTTTTGGTACGTGAACTTTTTTTTGTTCCACTTAATGTAACGAACTTTCAAGTTTTGTGTTAATTTGCACCAACTTGACTGGCAACCGGGAAAAAAGTTATAAAACCGGAAAAAAGCCTACGTGGCATGTTTAATACTTTTTCTAATGTTCCGTTTTGGTACGTGAACTTTTTTCTAATGTTCCGTTTTGGTACGTGAACTATTTTATACACACGTTTTTATAAACACATTTTGTATAACATTTGTGTACCATTTATGGCACACACTTGACACATATCACAATGTGTGTATAAACTTATGTATAAAAAAAAAAAATACAAAATGTTTTAAAAGTATGTATAAAAATATGTGTTTAAAAATACGTGTATAAAAACGTCTATAAAAATGTGTGTATAAAAACATGTGTATAAAAACATGTATATAAAAATATGTATAAAATGTGCATATAAACGTGTATAAAAATATGTGTATAAAAATGCGTGTATAAAAATGTATGTATAAAATGTGTGTATAAAATTGTGTATAAAAACGTGTATAAAAATGTGTGTATAAAAACGTGTATAAAAATGTGTGTATAAAACACGGGGGGGGGGGGGGGGGGGTGTTTTTGTTTGGTGGGTGTGCCTTGTGGGGGGGGGGGTTTGTTGTTTTGGGGGGGGGGCGGGGGGGGGGGGGTGGGGGTTTGTTTGTTTGTGTTTTTGGGTTGGATTGTGTGTTGGGTTTTAGTGTGCTGTATAAAAATGTGTATAAAAATATGTGTAAAAATATGTGTATAAAAATATGTGTATAAAAATGTGTGTAAAAATATGTGTATAAAAACATGTGTATAATCATGTGTATAAAAATATGTGTAAAAAATATGTGTTCAAAAATATGAGTACTAAAATACGTGTATAAAAAATTGTTTATAAAAATGCGTGTACAAAAATATTTGTATAAAAACGTGTATAAATTTAAAAATAATTAGAAAAAAAATAAAACATCATTAGGATAATGGACTACCGTTGCAAACATTGTTGGCCTAAAAGCCTAACGTTGCAAAGGTCGTTAAGTGGAACAAACAAATATAGACTTGATTCCGGTAAACAAGTGTGATGGTGCAATTTAACACAAAATTTTGTAAGTTCGTTACATTAAGTGAAACAAAAAACAGTTCATGTCCAAAACGATACAGTAGAGAAAGTACGTTGCTATTGTACAACTTAAAAAGCATACTTGTTTGTTTCTGAAATAGCACAAGTGATATTAGACATTAACTATGTTTATGAAATATCATTATTCGACATGTCATATAACCAGGGTGATAGCGGCCGCGTGTTGAAATTTTTAAACATATTCGGGTCAGGTTAATTGAGTTCAAAATTTTATTCGGATTATTCGGGTCAACCCAAGTACCACGAATACTAAATAGAGTCGGGTATCGGGTTAAATAAATAATATGAGTAATATCATTGGTGACACTAATCTTGGTATTTTACATATGAGTAAATTCTAGTATCTTACATATGAGTAATACCACAGGTGATAAATCAATAAAATAACCGAAAGCAAACGTCACTGATGTGAGGTTATATATATTCAAATAACTTAAAAGCATCTAAGTTTGCATCATTGTGTACAACTGTCAACATGCACTTTTTCCAGTTACTTTCATGATCATTTGTTTTCTTTGTTCTTCCACAAATTGCTTCATCTACTCCTCGTGGGAATGTTCAATCAGTACTATAACCGCAGTGCCACGACCGTTGCTTGCAAATTTTCAGCAGTTCTGAAAAATAACAGTTAGAAGATACAATTTACATTTTTAATGTGAAAAAGACAAGGATAACATACTTGTTGCATACCATACGAAATTGGAAGTTGGTGATATAAATCCCCATCAACCTCATTGTCACAAGTGATATTAGACATTAATTATGTTTATAAAATATCACAAGTGATATTAGACATGTTATAAAATAAAGTTTAACAAATAAACATTGTAAACTATCAACTTAAAATATTATAAATGATACAACATTAATATGAAGCAATCACATAAACAAAACAATCAATCGAATCGCATAGCGTTCAAGCAAAATTAAAAACTAACAACTTAACTAGCAAGCAAAATGACACTATCATGAACTTAAAGTATCACAGGTGATACTACACATATGATAACAATTCAAATGAATACAAATTTCGTTAAAAAATCCATATTTAAATCATGGGTTAAAAAGACTAAAAAATTCATATTTGAATCCAGTGAAGTTTTTTGGAGGTTATAGGAAGATGTTGAAGCAGAGATAAAAAGGTTAAAGCTTGAACTATCAAGAACTATGGAAATGTATAGTTCAGCAGCAAAGAAGCACTTACAGCAAAGCAAAACAAAAGGTGAGCTAACTTACTTCGTCTTACTTCTCATGCATTTGACCTCTAAAGTCCAACTGCACTAACGGGTTCAACGTGCAAAATTTGAAAAGTTAGCCAAAAAGAAACAAACCGGAGAATCAAAAGTCACTCCAAATGTATTCTGATGCAAACAACCTACTAGATTGGTTGTTTTAAAAAACGAAATTATAATGGAAAAATATATATTTTAATAATTAGATTTAACACATAAACTATTATTGATGGTGATTTCAACCCATTCGGTTATATAATAATGTGTTGAACGGATCCATAGTTACTGAAAGTTTATTTTCTATGCATAAAACTCTCAGATCTTTTCAGCAAGATGGCTGCTGCGTAACATGACAATAAATGTATTTTTGTAGTCTATGGAACTCCAAAAGTGGAAACTAGAGGAGCAACGAAAGGGGACGAGTCACGAGAAAATGAAGAATCTGTCAAAAACCAACCCACAAAATCATCAGAAGCTGCTCAAAGAATCGCAGAATTCGAATCCCAAAAAAGAGTTAACAACTCGGAATCTTCCTTTTCCCAATACAATTCCAGCTATAGACAATACACTACAGAAGAAATAGAAGAATCAACTGAATACTTCTCAGATACTCGTCGCATTGGTGAAGGTGGGTACAAGCCAGTTTACAAATGCCATTTAGACAATATCCCACCGCTTTCGTGGCAACATAGGTTTAGAATAGCAGCTGAAATATGCAGCGGTCTTCTTTTTCTTCATCAAACAAAACCAGCTAACATTTTGCTAGATAGAAATTATGTAAGTAAAGTAGCTGACGTGGGATTAGCTAGGTTGGTTCCACCGTTTGTCAAGACTCAATGACTCAGTATCGTATGACATCAGCAGCAGCCAGAACATTTTGTTATACCGATCGAGAGTATTGATAAACGGGTATGCTTGGTGTTAAGTCCGATGTGTATTACTAACTAAAAACAAGAACCTTTACTATACACATCACTTTTTTGCTATTTGAGATAGTATAGGAGTATGATTGCTCAGCAATATGTAGTAAAGATGAACTCTATTAGTCTATTACTAATTAATGACCACAACCTTTACTATACACGTCACTTTTTAATAGATTATGACACTTTTTGTTATTTGAGATGGTAGGGGAGTATGATTGCTCATCACTCATTAATAGAGTATGTTAAATCTGAACGTGGTTGCCTGCTACCTGAAGATGGGCGATTATCGGAAGTCAACTAAGACTTGTAGTAAATTACAAGCAACAATGATGGTGTTACTGATCTTTTTGTACATATCAATGATATGCACTTTCAACAACCACAAAGATAAAGGCATAAAGATTAAAAAAAGATAAAGGCATAAAGCTTGATAGTGTTATTATTTGTGAAAATTCTATATGCAACCAAACAATAAGATTTTAGATAGGTAGAGAGTGAGCACAACTTACCAGAAACAGTAAATGGCCGCAATCAGTAAATGTACGAATCTGGAATTTTGGCATAATTTGGCGAAGCCTTTCTCCTTCCTCTAGACTTGTTAATATCGGATCACTCCCACTGAAAAAGATAAACCTCATTAAAATGGAGAACCTTAATATAAGCAAAAATGGCTGTGACTAAGGTTGTTCTCAGTAGTTAAGGTTATCATCTATATAGTATCAGCATACAGAAAACTAGAAAGGTTGAAGAAGAGGGAGGGACCTCGAGAGTATTAGTGTCTGAGCTGAAACAGAAAGCAGGCGCGTAAAAGTTATCATTTGGGATTTACAAAATGAGAGTGGGAAGTTAGTAGGCGCGTAATAATAGTTAGTTAACATAACAATTCAACTAGTCTGAAAATGGGCCCAAATTTAGTAGAAGCTCTAATATGAATTTAAAAAGACCTAAGTTGATTGATTGGGACGATTTGGCCAATTAGTCCGATTCTTGACCGATTTGTGACCAACTTTGACCACACTGATTTTTTAGCCGATTATCCTAAAATCAACAAGGTATAAGGCCGATTATCTTCTAAGCACCGATTACTAGGCCTATTTTTTCAACATTGGTTGTATTCATTTGCAGAGATGAACAAACTAACGAGACTCTCAAGCTTCTCTTTCAATACCTAATCCTATTTATCCGTTGTATACACTTTCTAGCGTTGTTTAACACTAGATAAAGTATTTTAGTCTTTTTCCATTGTAGCTCATGATAAATAAGTTTGATTATCGTTGCATAATATAATCCTCTTATGCAAGCCTCATATCCATTGTAGCTCTATGGTATTTTTATTTTCCTACTGTCATAACCGATAAATCAAGTCTGATAAACTACGCCCTTCAAAATATCCCTCATAATCACATTCTCGAAATATCCCTAATAATCACCTATCTAACCCAAGTCAAAGAGTCAACTATCACAAAACCCCCAAAATTAAACGATCATTATATAAGACGACCATATATCCTATACATATTTTAACCAAAATTAACAGAAATTATACCTAATTTACGCGGGGAAGGTACGATTGAAGTCTTAATTGTTATCATCATAATCAATGGCAGAAGCTACAATGAGCTTCAAAATCATCAAGCCTCATATCCATATAAGTCATCTTTTAATGCAACATGAATGGAATCAATAGATATTTTGAAGTTTAATCTCATTTTCGGTTTTAATTATTTTATCCAAATGAACTATCGGAAAAATGATCGGAAAAATGATCAGAAATTAATCGGAATATCGGTTGATTTACTAGTTCCTAGTTGTATTTTTGTGTTTATTTCGTGATTTGCACGGTTAATTTGTACAGATTTTCTGGTTTTTTTTGTTAGGGTTTGATGTCTAGAGAGAGAGAATGTGTGTGATGTGTGTGTTTTTTGTGACGTGAAATTGAGGGTAGTTGGGGTGTTTACATATTTACATTTTTAGTCTCTCTGATATGTTTCAAAATTTGGCAATAATGGTCCCTCCGTGTTTTTTATCATTTGATCAAATTCTATGTAATCAACGGCTCAGATCTGTCCCTCAGTATGTAAGAGATTACTAGTCTCCAAAATAACTTGACTCTTATTTTATTGAGATATCATTCAATTCATACAGTAGTTTATTTGTATTATATTTTTAGAGATAATATGTATTATCATTTGTTTTATTTGTATATCACATATTTCGTATAATGAAAGAGTAAATATTTTCAAGAGAATATCATGTTTATTATCTTGTTTTATATTAATGTCTTATTAAGTTTGTGTTTTTTTTTTTTTTGTTAGTATAATTTTTCACTTTATATTCTAAACGGAAGTTGTTACATACGGTTGATATATAAGCAGGGACGGAGCCAGGACCATGTATGACTGGGTGCACATATTCTTTTAACTAATATAATAGAGTTAAAAGTGAATTAAAACGAAGATTTCATAAAAACGATTAAGACTGAAACAGATTTCGATGGACCGGGCGCATTTATGATACATATTGGAAAAATCGTTGTTTTTCTTAAAAATTAACATTATATCGAAAAAATTCATAGGTGTCCCGGGCACCCGCGAGACACCCCTGGCTCCGTCCCGGGACAAAACTAGTATGCTTCTTTTTTAAACACCGGTTATGTCGGTTAGTTTTCTACGTTAAAGCACATGGTTGATACACTCCATGTTGATGGTATTGCTTAGTGAAGTGAGCTTAAAGTATTACAAAAAGTTATTAGTTGTGTTCTTTCATGCTATAATTTTGGCAAATGAATTTTTAATTGTACTTTCATTTTTCTATTAATGTATTCAATTTTAATTTAATTAATTTAAGGTAACTTAAGTTCAAAAGTTGATTGAATTGTATATTTAACATGTTTCTCTCAATATTAGCAAGTTATTTCGATTATGTCATAGTTTTTTATACTTGTTCATTTAGGATACTCTACGTAAACATTTATTTGGTTAATCTTTTTTTCATATATTTTTTTCCGATCAGTGAGATGCAAAACATCTCCCAATTAACAAATCCTACTATATAAGTTGGGTATATTTTGCCCTTTAATATACTTAATAATAGGATGAAAAGCTATATTGTTTAATCGTTGACTCGTTTATAATTTAGTTATACTGATAACAATGTTGTGCGTTGCATATATATATTTGTGTCGACCTAACTACTAATCCAACAAAATGTAATTACAAGTAGTAAAATAACAAATATAATGTAGCAAAATACTCAGCATTGATTGATCACATTGTTTTGAATCTGATAGTTTCTCGAAATGATACACATATAATGTAGCAAAATATAATGTAATTACAGATAGTTTCTCGAAATGATACACATGTTAAAATATTACTCGTATATAAAGAACATTAAGCGGGAACACTTTTTGCATAGCACTGGCCCATAATGCTTTGGCTCGGCCTCGGTTCACACCCACAGATCCATAAAATTATTCACATATTTATATGGTAGGAAATGTAATTTCAATATTTGTGAACAAACGTGTTTGTGAACAAACGTGTTTGTGAACAAAATGTAATTTCAAATGACATAAAGCGGTTAAATAAGTAAGAAATCATAAAATATAGTAAGAAAACATAAAATATAAAAATTTCATAGATCATAACAAGTTACATAGATATAAACTAATTAAAGCATCTTTATAAAATCTAAGTGATTTTTCGAGATCAAATCCTAAATGTGCATCTTCATAATCCAAAGCTTTCAAATCTTCCTTTTCAATGTAAAATGAAGAATCATACGTATGATCTTCAAACAAATTATGTCGCGGGATGAAAGCACGTTGATTTTGCGAACTTTAGCAATTTGAATCAAAAGTTGTTTGTTTGTATTTTTGTAATCATCAATTTCTACACCATTTTTCCTCAATTTCTTCCATTTTTTTTTAACTTCTCAACATACAATTAGATAATCATTACGAAATTGTGAATGAAATGAATTATTTATAGATATTAAATACAAATGCAAATAATGTTAGCTCTTATTGATAAAATTTGAAAATGGCAAATTTTGTATTACCTGTTCATGAAGGCAACAATCTCTGAAATATCCTCATTAATGTATATTTTTGTTGAAAAGAGAGCGTTTTAACAGAAGGTTTCTTTGTAATATAAAAAAAGAAAACAACATTGATCTAATTAAAAAGAAACCAAATCAAAAGGTATAATGTAAGTGAATAATTACCATTGAAGTACTTCACTTTCGCCAACTGAAGTATAAACACAAAATGACCAAGCGAATCATGATTATTAGCATACTTTGTGAATTTATTCGCCCAAGCATCAAAGAAACAACACTCAAGCTTTAAGCCACTATTAATAAATAACAAAAAATAAGTACATTAAAAATTAAAACTAATGAATGTTAAATGTAATGGCGTTGAATATATTACTCAATATCCTCCAGTATGACGGTTCTTCTTATCTTGTCAACACCAAAATTGTTAAACGCAATAGGTTTTGAAATGGATACAATTGTTCCAATCACATGCGTATAAATAAAAAAATAATTACAAACAAAAAACAGATTATGTGCATGTATGACTTTATTTATAAAAAGGTATACTGATAAATAAAAACTTACCAACAAATCAGTTTCTTTAAACTGTTTAGTGGTAAACTTTGGGAAAGATTTAAACTTAAAACCACGACTGTTGTTGTCAAAGCTGGCAAGCCTTGTCAAAGCAATTTTGAATCGATGATTGAACAATGGAAACTTGCCTCCATTCTCACCCACACCAAAGTTACCAATACGATAACAAGATCCTTCATCAATCAATATTTGATACGTGTTTAATATGGTTGCTTGACTTAAATGTTGCTTGGATTACGATTCCCCTTGAAATGTATATTTCTAAAAACTCTGTGTATTAACTATTGATAAAACAATATTGCAAAGTTTATAAACTGTGTATAAAGCATGTGGATCTTGCAAGACCATGTCTAAGCTTCCAACTTCATTAGGCTTTCCTGCAGGGTGGATTTTTAAATGTTAATGCTGTGAGCCAAGATTTTAACATCATCCATCATTGGATCAATGTCACACAATTAAGTCATATTTTGTTTCATTTCTTTACCTACAAATATAAATATTGACTCGTGATATAGAGACACAATGTATATGAATAGAACTGCTATGAATATGAATTAAGATTATAACATTTTCATGTTTACTCATAAAAAATAAGGTAATTCTAACAGTTCTATTCATATACATTATGTCTCTACATCACTCATCAATGTTTATATTTATAGATAAAGAAATGGAACATGACTCAATTGTGTGACATTCATCCAATGTTGGATGATGTTAAAATCTTGGCTCGTTGCATTAGCATATGAAAATCCCACCCTACATGAAAGCCTAATGAAGTTTGGAGCTTAGACATGGTCTTGCAAGATTCACATGTAATTTTATACACAATTTATAAACTTTGCAATATTGTTTTATCAATAGTGAATACACAGAGTTTATATATTTTCATTTCAAAGGGAATCGTTATCCAAGCAACAGTTTTAAGCAAAGCAACATTTTAACAAGTTTCAAATATTGAATGATGAAGATTTGTTATGTATTGGTAACTTGGTGTGGGTGAGAATGGAGGCAAAGTTTCCATTGTTCAAATCATGGATTATCAAAATTGCTTTGTCAAGGCTTGCCAGCTTTGACAACAACAGATCGTGGTTTTAAGTTTATATCTTTCACCAAAGTTTACCACTAAACAGTTAAATGTGAAAACTGATTTGTTGGTAAGTTTTTATTTATCAGTATACCTTTTTATAAATAAAGTCATACATGCACATAATCTGTTTTTTGTTTGTAATTATTTTTTTATTTTACGCATTTTCTTCTGTGTTGGAATCAATTGTAATCCATTCAAAAACCTATTGGTTTAAAACAATATTGGTGTTGTCATGATAAGAAGAACCGTCATTATGGAGGATATTGAGTAATATATCAACGCCATTACATTTAACATGCATTTAGTTTTTTTAATTTGTTAATCGTACTTATTTTTTGGTTATTTAATTAATAGGGCTTAAGCCTTGAGTGTTGTTTCTTTGATGCTTGGGCAGATAAATTCACAAAGTATGCTAATAATCATGATTCGCTTGGTCATGTTGTGTTTATACTTCAGTTAGCGAAAGTGAAGTACTTCAATGGTAATTATTCACTTACATTATACCTTTTGATTTGGTTTCTTTTTAATTAGATCAATGTTGTTTTCTTTTTTTATATTACAAAGAAACCTTCTGTTAAAACGCTCTCTTTTCAACAAAAATATACATTAATGAGGATATTCCAGAGATTGTTGCCTTCATGAACAGGTAATACAAAATTTGCCATTTTCAAATTTTATCAATAAGAGCTAACATTATTTGCATTTGTATTTAATATCTATAAATAATTCATTTCATTCACAATTTCGTAATGATTATCTAATTGTATGTTGAGAAGTTAAAAAACTAAAAAATGGAATAAATTGAGGAAAAATGGTGTAGAAATTGATGATTACAAAAATACAAACAAACAACTTTTGATTCAAATTGCTAAAGTTCGCAAAATCAACGTGCTTTCATCCCGCGACTTAATTTGTTTGAAGATCATATGTATGATTCTTCATTTTACATTGAAAAGGAAGATTTGAAAGCTTTAGATTACGAAGATGCTCATTTAGGATTTGATCTCGAAAAATCACTTAGATTTTATAAAGATGCTTTAATTAGTTTATATCTATGTAACTTGTTATGATCTATTTAATTTTTATATTTTATGTTTTCTTACTATATTTTATGATTTCTTACTTATTTAACCGCTTTATATCTATGTCATTTGAAATTACATTTTGTTCACAAACACGTTTGTTCACAAATATTGAAATTACATTTCCTACCATATAAATATGTGAATAATTTTATGGATTAGTGGGTGGCTGAACCGAGGCCGAGCCAAAGCATTATGGGCCAGTGCTATGCAAAAAGTGTTCCCGCTTAATGTTCTTTATATACGAGTAATATTTTAACATGTGTATCATTTCGAGAAACTATCTGTAATTACATTATATTTTGCTACATTATATGTGTATCATTTCGAGAAACTATCTGATCAAACAATGTGTATCATCAAATGCTGAGTATTTTGCTACATTATATTTGTTATTTTACTACTTGTAATTACATTTTGTTGGATTAGTAGTTAGGTCTACACAAATATATATATGCAAAGCACAACATTGTTATCAGTATAACTAAATTATAAACGAGTCAACGATTTAAACAATATAGCTTTTCATCCTATTATTAAGTATATTAAAGGGCAAAATATACCCAACTTATATAGTAGGATTTGTTAATTGGGAGATGTTTTGCATCTCACTGATCGGAAAAAAATATATGAAAAAAAGATAACCAAATAATTGTTTACGTGATAGTCTAAATGAACAAAATAAAAAACATGACATGAATCAAATAACTTGCTATATTGAGAGAAACATGTTAATATACAATTTCAATCAACTTTTGTACTTAAATACCTTAAATTAATTAAATTAAAATTGAATACATTAATTAGAAAATGAAAGTAAGTTAAAAATTCATTTTGCCAAACTTATAGATGAAAAGACACAACTAATAACTTTGTAATACTGTAAGCTCACTTCACTAAGCCAATACCATCAACATGGAGTGTATCAACCATGTGCTTTAACGTAGAAAACTAACCGACATAACCGGTGTTTAAAAAAGAAGCATACTAGTTTTGTCCCGGGACGGAGCCAGGGGTGTCTCGCGGGTGCCCGGGACACCTATGAATTTTTTCGATATAATGTTAATTTTTAAGAAAAACAACGATTTTTCCAATATGTATCATAAATGCGTCCGGTCCATCGAAATCTGTTTCAGTCTTAATCGTTTTTATGAAATCTTCGTTTTAATTCACTTTTAACTCTATTATATTAGTTAAAAAAATATGTGCACCCAGTCATACATGGTCCTGGCTCCGTCCATGCTTATATATCAACCGTATGTAACAACTTCCGTTTAGAATATAAAGTGAAAAATTATACTAACAAAAAAACAACAAACTTAATAAGACATTAATATAAAACAATGATAATACATGATATTCTCTTGATAATATTTACTCTTCATTATACGAATATGTGATATCACAATAAAACAATGATAATACATGATTATCTCTTAAAAATATAATAGGAATAAATCTACTGTATGAATTGAATGAGATCTTAATAAAATATGAGTCAAGTTATTTTGGAGACTAGTAATCTCTTACATACTGAGGGACAGATCTGAGCCGTTGATTACATAGAATTTGATCAAATGATAAAAAACACGGAGGGACCATTTTTTGCAATTTTGAAATCATTTTAGAGAGATAAAAAGTAAATATGTAAAACACCAACTACCCTTCAATTTCACGTCACAAAAAACACACACATCACACACATTCTCTCTCTCTAGACATCAAACCCTAACAAAAAACCAGAAAATCTGTACAAATTAACCGTGCAAATCACGAAATAAACACATAAAAATACAACTAGGAACTAGTAAATCAACCGATATTCCGATTAATTTCTGATCATTTTTCTGATCATTTTTCCGATAGTTCATTTGGATAAAATAATTAAAACCGAAAATGAGATTAAACTTCAAAATATCTATTGATTCCATTCATGTTGCATTAAAAGATGGCTTATATGGATATGAGGCTTGATGATTTTGAAGCTCATTGTAGCTTCTGCCATTGATTATGATGATAACAATTAAGACTTCAATCGTACCTTCCCGGTAAATTTGGTATAATTTTCTGTTAATTTTGGTTAAAATATGTATAGGATATATGGTCGTCTTATATAATGATCGTTTAATTTTGGGGGTTTTGTGGTAGTTGACTCTTTGACTTGGGTTAGATAGGTGATTATTAGGGATATTTCGAGAATGTGATTATGAGGGATATTTTGAAGGGCATAGTTTATCAGACTTGATTTATCGGTTATGACAGTAGGAAAATAAAAATACCATAGAGCTACAATGGATATGAGGCTTGCATAAGAGGATTATATTATGCAACGATAATCAAACTTATTTATCATGAGCTACAATGGAAAAAGACTAAAATACTTTATTTAGTGTTAAACAACGCTAGAAAGTGTATACAATGGATAAATAGGATTAGGTATTGAAAGAGAAGCTTGAGAGCCTGGTTAGTTTGTTCATCTCTGCAAATGAATACAACCAATGTTGAAAAAATAGGCCTAGTAATCGGTGCTTAGAAGATAATCGGCCTTATACCTTGTTGATTTTAGGATAATCGGCTAAAAAATCAGTGTGGTCAAAGCCGGTCACAAATCGGTCAAGAATCGGACTGATTGGCCAAATCGTCCCAATCAATCAACTTAGGTCTTTTTAAATTCATATTAGAGCTTCTACTAAATTTGGGCCCATTTTCAGAGTAGTTGAATTGTTATGTTAACTAACTATTATTACGCGCCTACTAACTTCTCACTCTCATTTTGTAAATCCCAGATGATAACTTTTACGCGCCTGCTTTCTGTTTCAGCTCAGACACTAATACTCTCGAGGTCTCGCTTCTTCAACCTTTCTAGTTTTCTGTATGCTGATACTATATAGATGATAACCTTAACTACTGAGAACAACCTTAGTCACAGCCATTTTTGCTTATATTAAGGTTCTCCATTTTAATGAGGTTTATCTTTTTCAGTAGGAGTGATCCGATATTAACAAGTCTAGAGGAAGGAGAAAGGCTTCGCCAAATTATGCCAAAATTCCAGATTCGTACATTTACTGATTGCGGCCATTTACTGTTTCTGGTAGGCTGTGCTCACTCTCTACCTATCTAAAATCTTATTGTTTGGTTGCATATAGAATTTTCACAAATAATAACACTGTCAAGCTTTATGCCTTTATCTTTTTTTAATCTTTATGCCTTTATCTTTGTGGTTGTTGAAGTGCATATTCATTGTTATGCTACAAAAAAGATCAGTAACACCATCATTGTTGCTTGTAATTTACTACAAGTCTCAGTTGACTTCCGACAATCGCCCATCTTCAGGTAGCAGGCAACCACGTTCAGATTTAACATACTCTATTAATGAGTGATGAGCAAATAATACTCCCCTACCATCTCAAATAACAAAAAAGTGACATAATCTATTAAAAAGTGACGTGTATAGTAAAGGTTGTGGTCATTAGTTAGTAATAGACTAATAGAGTTCATCTTTACTACATGTTGCTGAGCAATCATACTCCCATACTATCTCAAATAGCAAAAAGTGATATGTATAGTAAAGGTTCTTGTTTTTAGTTAGTAATACACATCGGACTTAACACCAAGCATACCCGTTTATCAATACTCTCGATCGGTATAACAAAATGTTCTGGCTGCTGCTGATGTCATACGATACTGAGTCATTGAGTCTTGAAACGGTGTAACCAACCTAGCTAATCCACGTCTCAGCTACTTTTACTTACATTTTTTCTATTCTGCAAAATGTTAGCTGGTTTTGTTTGATGAAGAAAAAGAAGACCGCTGCATATTTCAGCTGCTATTCTAAACCTATGTTGCCACGAAAGCGGTGGGATATTGTCTAAATGGCATTTGTAAACTGGCTTGTACCCACCTTCACCAATGCGACGAGTATCTGAGAAAGTATTCAGTTGATTCGTCTATTTCTTCTGTAGTGTATTGTCTATAGCTGAGATTGTATTGGGGAAAAGGGAAGATTCCGAGTTGTCGCGCTCATCACGTTCTCGGCCCCCCGCCCCACTTCGAATTCTGCGGATTCTTTGAGCAGGCTTCTGATGATTTTGTGGGTTGGTTTTTGACAGATTCTTCATTTTCTCGTGACTCGTCCCCTTTCGTTGCTCCTCTAGTTTCCACTTTTGGAGTTCCATAGACTACAAAAATACATTTATTGTCATGTTACGCACCAGCCATCTTGCTGAAAAGATCTGAGAGGTTTTATGCATAGAAAAATAAACTTTCAGTAACTATGGATCCGTTCAACACATTATTATATAACCGAATGGGTTGAAATCACCATCAATAATAGTTTATGTGTTAAATCTAATTATTAAAATATATATTTTTCCATTATAATTTCGTTTTTTTAAAACAACCAATCTAGTAGGTTGTTTGCATCAGAATACATTTGGAGTGACTTTTGATTCTCCGTTTGTTTCTTTTTGGCTAACTTTTCACATTTTGCAGTTGAACCGTGTTAGTGCAGTTGGACTTTAGAGGTCAAATGCCTTGAGAGTAGACCGAAGTATAAGTGTAGCTCACCTTTTTGTTTTGCTTTGCTGTAAGTGCTTTTTGCTGCTGAACTATACATTTCCATAGTTCTTGATAGTTCAAGCTTTAACCTTTTTATCACTGCTTCAACATCTTCCTATAACCTCAAAAAAACTTCACTGGATTCAAATATGGATTTTTTAGTCTTTTTAACCTATGATTTAAATATGGATTTTTAACTAAATTTGTATTCATTTGAATTGTTATCATATGTGTAGTATCACCTGTGATACTTTAAGTTCATGATAGTGTAATTTTGCTTGCTAGTTAAGTTGTTTAGTTTAATTTTGCTTTGAACTGCATTCGATTGATGTGTTTTGTTTATGTGATTGCTTCATATTAATGTTGTATCATTTATAATATTTTAAGTTGATAGTTTACAATGTTTATTTGTTAAACTTTATTTTATAACATGTCTAATATCACTTGTGATATTTTATAAACATAATTAATGTCTAATATCACTTGTGACAATTGAGGGTTTGAGGAGGATTTTATCACTAATTTCCAAATTTCGTTATTTATGTTCAATGGTATTGCAAACAAGTAAGTTATCTTGTTTTTTCAATAAAATGTAAATTGTATTTTCTAACTGTTATTTTTCAGAACTGCTGAAAATTTGCAAGCAACGGTCGTGGCACTGCGGTTATAGTACTGTTTGAACATTCCCACGAGGAGTAGATGAAGCAATTTGTGGAAGAACAAAGAAAACAAATGATCATGAAAGTAACTGGAAAAAGTGCATGTTGACAGTTGTACACAATGATGCAAACTTAGATGCTTTTAAGTTATTTATTTGAATCAATATAACCTCACAATCTAGTTTTAGTGGACGGTTGTTTCCGGGTTATTTTATTGATTTATCACCTGTGGTATTACTCATATGTAAGATACTAGAATTTACTCATATGTAAAATACCAAGATTAGTGTCACCAATGATATTACTCATATTATTTATTTAACCCGATACCCGACTCTATTTAGTATTCGTGGTACTTGGATTGACCCGAATAATCCGAATAAAATTTTGAACTCAATTAACCTGACCCGAATATGTTTAAAAATTTCAACACGCGACCGCTATCACCCTGGTTATATGACATGTCGAATAATGATATTTCATAAACATAGTTAATGTCTAATATCACTTGTGATATTTCAGAAACAAACAAGTATGCTTTTTAGTTGTACAATAGCAACGTACTTTCTCTAATGTTTCGTTTTGGTACATGAACTTTTTTTTGTTTTACTTAATGTAACGAACTTACAAATTTTGTGTTAATTTGCACCATCAAACTTGTTTTACCGGAATCAGCTATATTTTTGTTCCACTTAACGACCGTTTGCAACGTTAGGCTTTTTAGCCAACAAATGTTTGCAACGTTAGTCCTTTATACTAATGATTGTTTATTTTTTTTTCTAATTATTTTTAAATTTATACACGTTTTTATACAAATATTTTTGTACACGCATTTTTATAAACACATTTTTATACACGTTTTTATACACATATTTTTGAACACATATTTTTTACACATATTTTTATACACATGATTATACACATGTTTTATACACATATTTTTACACACATTATTATACACATATTTTTATACACATATTTGTATACACATATTTTTATACACATTTTTATACACGTTTTTATACACACATTTTTATACACGTTTTTATACACACACGTTGTTTATACACTGTTTTTTTACACAATTTTATTATCATCTTTTATACATACATTTTTATACACGCATTTTAATACACATATTTTTATACACGTTTATATGCACATTTTATACATATTCTTCATATACATGTTTTTATACACATGTTTTTATACACACATTTTTATAGACGTTTTTATACACATATTTTTAAACACATATTTTTATACATACTTTTATACACATTTTTATACATACGTTTTTATACACATTTTATATGTGTAAAGTGTGTGCATAAAAATGTTTGTTAACTCCAAATGAGTATAAAAATGTCGTAACCTTAAAACCTCATCTCCTTCTCCCCCCTCCATTTTGTGTTTCTATTATTTCTCTGTGTATAAAAATAGTTCACGTATCAAACGGAAATTAGAAAAAGTTCAGTACCAAACGGAACATTAGATAAAAGTATTATTAAAATGCCACGTAGGCTTTTTTCCGCTTTTATAACTTTTTCCGGTTGCCAGTCAAGGTTGGTGCAAATTAACACAAAACTTGAAAGTTCGTTACATTAAGTTGAACAAAAAAGTTCACGTACCAAAACGGAAGATTTAAGAAAGTACGTTGCTATTGTACGGCTAAAACCCTTTTAACATTTATTATCACTTGTGATATTTCATTGCTTTGTATATTTTTTATATACTATCACCTATGTGTTTTCTAATATTTTTATACTTTTCATGTACTAGATGGTTTATGTGTCTTTCACCGCAATAGACAAGCACAATAAATGTTTTACTGTAGGGGTTTAGGGTTTTTGGTATAGTGTTTTTAACATGTAATCAATCTTATCTATCACTTGTGATACTATACTATTAGTAAGAATAAAAGGGTTAAACCTCTTTAGGTGAATTCTTATTTTTTTCTCAAAAGCAATGCTAAATTATAGCAACACTCGTTTGATTTTTAGAATACGTCAAGTTTTTATTTTCATAGTTTGCTTCCTTTTTTATTCATTTTGCTATTTTGTAAGTGACACTTGTTTATCACTTGTGATATAACATTGTATCAAAGTTAAAAAATATTTTAAATGGCATGTCTTAGTCATATCTCATGTGATAAAGTAAGATAATGTGAAATTAGTCATTATAGAATAATATCTCAGGTGATATTGACAGACATGAATGATGTCTATTTTTGCTCATTTTATTGCTTTATCATATATGATATTACTCCTTTGTAAAATACCAGATTAATGTTACATTCGATTGTTTTATCACGTGTATATTACTCGTATGTATAATAACAGAATTAGTGTGACATTATATTTCTTTATAACATAAGATATTATTTTCTAATATTTGTATCATTTTCAGGTACAAGATGGTTTTTGTGCCTTTCACCGCAATAGACAATCATAAAAAATGTTTTACTGACAGCTTAGTATCACAAGTGTGAATACATTATTTAAAACCTTATTACCAAAAAATCCTATAACCCTAACACTAAACCTCTATACAAAAAACCCTAAACCATAACACTAATCCTATACCAAAAAAACTCTAAACACCTAACCACTAAATCCCTTTACCAAACTCCTAAACACCTAACCGCTAACCTCTATACCAAAAACCCCTAAACCTCCTCCCTAACCACTAATCCCTATACCAAAGACCCTAAACCCCTAACCACTAAACCTTATATTAAAAACTCTAAACCCCTAACCACTAGGTATAATATCATAAGTGATATATATATAAATTTTAAAATCTATACCAAAAACCCTAAATCCCTAAACCATTAAATCCCTAAACCCCTAACCACTAGTATAATGTCACAACGGTGATGATATACATAAACTTTAAGTATATTACCAAAAACCTTAAACTTAACCATTAAAACCCATACCCAAAGCCCTAAATCCCTAACCACTAGGTATAATATCACGATGTCGAGTCAGAAACCCAGATTACCCAAAAATATATCACAAGTGATATATACATAAATTTTAAAATCTATACCCAAAATCCTAAACCCCTAACCACTAGACCCTATACCAAAGACCCAAAACTTCTAACCACTAGGTATTATATCACAAGTGATGTATACATAAACTTTAAAACCTATACCAAAAACCTAAACTCCTAACCCCTAAAACCTTACCAAAACCCTAACCACTACCACTAAACCCTATACCAAAACCCTAAACGCTTATAACCACTAAACCTTATACCAAAACCCTAAACCACTAACCGCAATACCCTATACCAAAACCCTAAACACCCTTCCCTAAGCACTAAACCCTATACCAAAAACCCTAAACCCCTAATCACTAAACTCTATGCCTAAAGCCTAACCACTAGGTATAATATCACAAGTGATATATACATAAACTTTATAATCTATGCCAAAAACCCTAAAGCCCTAACCACTAGACCCTATACCAAAAAACCACTAAAACCCATAATCACTAGGTTATTACTATCTCAAGTGATATATATATATATATATATATATATATATATATATAGAGGAAGGTTAAAATAAAAAAAACAAATATTCGTGAGAAGGATAACAGAAAACTTTTCTTTTTTTAAAAAGTTCTCAAAAATTCCAAAAAAATTCCTATTAATCCGGTATGTTGGTGTCATAAAACTTTTGTAAAAAGAAGTTTTCTAATTTGAGTTTTTATACGTTTTTTTAATGCGCAAAAAAAGAAATTTTGATGCACAAAAAAATTTTGATGCACAAATTTTTCGACTTGTTATAGTTTGATGCGCAATAAAATTTTGATGCAAAAAGTCAAAAGAAGTTGGGTACAAAAACGAATTTTTGATGCACAAATACGAATTTAATGCACAAACGGTTTTTTTTAATAAAAATTTTTTTCGGCAAAACTATCCACTTTTAGAAAAACTTCCTTTACAACTTTTTTCATGCACCAACATACACGATCTTGTGGAATTTTTTCAGAATTTTTTGAGAACTTTTTAAAAAAATAAATCTTTTTATCCTTCTCACGAATATTTGTCTTTTTATTTGATCTTTATCCTATATATATACTATACAATATATATACAAAAAACCCTAACACCCCTACTTATCAAAAAATCCCTTAAACCAAAAACCCTCTAAATCCTTAAATGTCACACCCCAGAGAAGCCTGGACGGAATACGTGTTCGGAGGCGTGACGTTCCTGGATATCTCAAGTACAAAGCATAAAGAACGACCTCTAAGGGGTCCGTTTTTATTAAAAATAAAACATCCGTTTGCATAAATTTAAAATAATCATAAGTTTACCCATCAATCAATTAAAGATTCAAAAAGTTAACTGTGGGAAGCTTTAATAGATTCAACAACGGTATTAAGATAACATAGATGAAATCTGAAAACTGGTTCGGGGAAAATGTAGACTTTCATAAAGTTCATGATAATTCGGGCAGTAGTGGTCTAAAAGCTACTTAGGCAACACGTAAACAGGGAAATCTCACTTAACGTACTTGTGTCCATAGTAAAAGAGTGTAATATCAATCATCTAAACAGTTTGAAATCAATGTATACGAGTTTGAAATTCAGTAATGTAAACAAGTTTGTAAACGAGCATGTTTCTCACCCCAAAAGTTATAAGGAAAATATAAAACCAGTCAAACGTGGGGCTATGAACTCACCTTGAGTCGGTGAAATGAAAGAGTAAACGTCTAGGAATATGATCACACGGTAACGAACAACGGTACACGAATGCAACCTAAGAGAATATAGGTTTCGACTTAGAATCAGAAGGATAGAAAAATACGGATATTGTATAAACGTTTATTTAAAAATACCTTTGTAAATGTCTTTATAAATAAAACGTTAGTGATCGGTTTTTGTGGTTGAAGGTATATATTTATATAAAATATATATAATGTTATCCAATAATGTTCAAGTAAAATATATATATTTATATTGTTCGGAATTCTTCCTAAAAATCCCAAATATTGATTTAAATCCTTTCGATAATGATGTTCTTATATCCTTAATTTATCTATTTCCCGGCAGGTCACCCATGCTAGTGCTTTCCTCACATGAGCACGCTTAACTGTCGGTCCTTAAATTAAATACGTAGGTAGAAAACGTAAATAAGTATTCTAATTTATTTACATAAGTTAAGTATATATATTATTTATCATTTATAAATAATATGTTTTTCAGAAAAGTTTTATAAAATATATTTTCACAATTTATCCTAAATATATAATTTTTACAAAATTTCGGCATGACCCGCTCGTGTTTACACGTTTTTTCAAAGTCGTAGACTTTACTTAAAACCATTTTCAAATCATTTTCAATCCACTTTACACAATTACAAACTATATATTATCAAATCTCGTTTTATAATTTATCAAAAGATTATTCGGACCCTTATTGGGCTTTTAGGCCTAATAAGCCTAATCTTATTATTCGTAACGTCCAACGTTCAAAATAAGTTAAACGTATAACGTCTAAGTCGTACACTATTAAATAAGCTATTCATGAGCTTATTCAATAAGCTACACCGTAGCTTTACGCCTTGGTGTATTGTATTTATGTTGGGCCTTGGCCCGTTATGTCCAAAAATGTAGTTTTACTTGTCCATATAGTCCGATAAGCAAAACATTAAATAATAAACACGTGACTTGATAATAAGCTATCAATAAGCTCACAATAAGCCAAGTAAAATAAGCCGAACAACATAAGCTTAAAATAAGCTCATGGCGTTGGGCCTCGGATATGGGACGCGGCTATAAGACCAATAAGCTATATTCGGGCTGATTTGTCAAGCCGAATAAGTTCATCACTTGTCCTTTCAAAATAAGCTAGAAAATAAGTCACATAAAAATAAGCCGAAACAAACTAACCTAAACAAATATTTTTTCCTTTCTTTTCTAGTTTGGGCCGAACCTTATATAAGCCAATTAAGCTCAAAATAATCAACATAAGCTTTCCAAAAGCTTATTAATATAAGCCGAAAACAATAAGCTCAATAGTACCAATATTATTAAATGAAAATAACCACGATCACAAAACTATGATTTCCTTATGTTCATTTTCAAAATATTCGAACCATAGATATACCCTTTTAAGGTTTATGTATTTTTAAAATCATTCTTTTTACAAATAAGTTGTACAATAAACATTTATGCATCAAGAAGAGTAGAAAAGTACAAGTTATTTGAGGATTTGAAGACTTACAAAGAAAAATGATTTTTAGAGATGAACAAAGATCAAGAACAACCCAAACGTTGTTTGTTTTATTCCCGGATGATGTGAGATGATCAAACCTTCAACTTTCCTTCAAATGTAAATGATCAAAGATGGGAAAATGTATGGATTTTGTATATGTTGGTGTTTGTTCGTGTGTTTTAGAGAGAAAACAAGAGAGAAAATGAATTTTGTATGTGTAGGATGAAAATGAATGATAATGAATGAATGTTTGCTCAAGTTATATGGCAAAATGGCACACACACACACATATACATGCATGTTCCGGTTAGGAGGGGGGAGACAAGAGAATGGGACCAAAATGATCCACTTATCACAAGGTTTCTAGTACTAGTCCTTTACCACATTTCATGCAAGCTTGTCTAGGAATAATATTCAAAATTTTGAATCCTATGTATACACATATACATATCCGGTTACACATGACCAATGGGGGACCAAATGCCTTCAACCTTTCTAGGAAGGCTAGTGCTCAAAATTATTTAATTTCCAATTGTCTTGCATGCATATCATAGTATAGTTAAATTCCACGGAACACGTAAATAACGAAACGAGTAACGGTATCACGAAAAATTATGAAATTTTAAATATTGCTTAAAAACGTAAAAACATGGCTATTGCCAAAATACTACAACGTTTGGTGTCCCGGTTCGCTTCCGGTGACGATTCTTAGAAATAACAAAATAACTTCCCGATTAAACGGTAATGCTCAACGAAACTTTTAAAAATTCAAATTTCTCGACGGAAACGGCTAATTTATTAAGCGGAAATTCTCAGGTTGTCATAGTAGAAGCCAAGAAACAAGAAGAAAGAGACCCTTGATTTATTTCCAAAGTGTTCGATCCATATTCATAATTTTTGACCCATTTCAAGATCAAGTAAGCTCATAACTGGTTCAATAAGCTCATGTCTTGTTTTAAATCCTTAATAATCTCATCTAGATCATGCATAAGCTTCTTGTTTAAATCCTTGAACCACAAATCCACACACATGGTTTTCCTAAACCATACGCACCCTATAAACCCTAATAAGTTATTTTCTTAAATCCTATAAGCTAAAGCTATAAGCTGATTTTTTAAGCTATTTCTAAAAGCTTCTTAATCATTTTTATAAGCTTTAAAACTAACCCTAAAAGCTCTAACCCATCGGGTTCAAATTTTAAAACCAAACGCACCCTTTTTGGATTTTTAAGCTCATAAGCTCTTTTCATAAGCTTTAAGCTCGTAAAACTTATTTATTTTAGCTTATAGTAATAAGCTATAACCTGCACAATACTTTCTATATTGAAAAATACAATTATTATAAATTTTGGACTTAATTCGCAAATGTTTTCATGCAAAGGGGTATATATTGTTACATTTTGAAACTTATAAACTAGAGGGGCTGAAAATGTAATTATTCTAAACTTAAAACCACAAGGACCTGTTTTGCCATTCTTTAAAGTTAGGGGTTTAAAGATCTTAAAAGTTATATTAAAATGATTAACTTTGTAAATATATATAAACCAAGGGTATATAATGTCATTTTGCATTCTTAAAGGTATAAAATGTAATATTTTTATATAAATTGTAGAAATATATTTAAATTTTATAAGACTCAATTTTATTAAAACCCGGCACAATTATCGTTATCATTCATCGTTCGAAACATTATAAAACAATTATGCTATATATTTTATCATCCACTGGTTTTTGAAGAAACTTAAAAAGATAAAATCGTATCTTTTAAAACGTATCACGTTACTAGGAAATTTCATGTGAGGAGTTTTATTTGGGTAGACATTTTGACGAGTTGTTGGATTTACGATTTAAAGTGTCCTAGCTCCTCAAATGTTTACTACATGACCTCTGGATTATGATACAATATCTCTATAAATTAATAAACCAAAGTAATATGTATGTTAAAACTTTATAAAGTTTTGAAATCAAACTAAAACTTGACATATTACCCCAGGTGGTATGACGAAGCTGTTTACTTTCATTTGATATACTTTTGCCATCAATCAGATTTCCCTGTTAAGGTGAGTTAATAGCCTCGCATTTAAATCTTTGAATGTTTTATAAACCCGCGAGGGGGATACATGCTATAAACCATGAATACAAGAGTTTTTCCAACTGTATGCTATCTTGATGTATTATTGCCTAAGTACCTACTTTTGTCATAAGACCCCACTATCATGTATCGTTAATTACTTGTAACCAAACGTACTGGTTGAGTAAGCGTGAATGCTGTGAATAGATCTATTTGAGACTGAACTTCCCCGTTGGTGTACCCGTACATGGGGTAATCAAACGCACTTCATTTGAGGAACTACGGGTATTTGGCAAAGTACCTGCTGGGGCAACTACTTGTGATTATTATATTTATTAAGGCTTCGATGTCGTTTTCTATGATAATTGTATTCATTGCAATTATTACCATTATGATGACTTGTATTCAACTATTTATTATAAACCTATGAATTTCACTCCACCATTGTGTTGACCCTGTTAGCATGTTTATCCCAGGTAATTGAGCAACGTATGACACAGAGTGACACGGACTTAAAGATGGCTAAACTTGTTATCATTCAAACTTTTATGTTTAATATGTATTTTAGGACCTCTTTTTGTAAAACTATGATGAATAAATGAATGATAACTAAATTTTTCTAAAACGTCTCTTTACGAGTCGTTTTCTATGATTATGACTGTTGAAACATGAAGTAATACCCCAAACTTAGCTTCCGCTGCTATATTTGAAAATTGGAGGTGTTACAGTTACAGATACGAGAAACAAAATCGTTAAATAATGGAATGACCTTGATCCATATCCATTTTTAACACGGTATCGGAAACAAAAGGATTGTAAATTCATAAATCATTTATCCGTGTCTCTATGAAACCGCACTAGGATATTTCTGGGAGCATTGACGTGTTGCTAGACACTTACCAATGTTATTATATTATTTATATATGTTTAAGTGGGAGCTGTTGGAATATGTCCAAGTATAAATTGTATACGTCAGGAATCTATTCGAGCCTACGGGGATACACACGTTAATATCTAGAACAACGATTAAATATATTAATGTAATATATTATTGTTTAATAAACGATCGTTAAAAGTTTAACAAGAATTATATTAGTCGTTAAAAGTTAAAGGACTAATATGCAAAACTGGGAAAAGGAAAGTTGCGGTTTGCCTCCTTGTTTCCTTAGGCCGATCGAATACGACTCCCAAAGGAGGTGGGAGAGTTTACTTGCATGCCAAGGTAAGAGGTATATAAATAGAGGTCTAAGGCTTTCATTATTCTCAAAAAATAACTTGAATCCCTAAAAACCCTAAAAACATCTCTTGTTCTCTCCTTGCGTTCGACCGAATCCCAAAACCCACAAAGGGTTTTGGTTTTCCCCCTTGTGGCGTGCGATCAAACGACACCCTTTAGGGTTTTTTTTGTGATCTAATACCACAACCGTGGTGTTTTTGTTCGTGTGTTGATTGATTCAAAGACGAAGGTAATCGTTTGGTTAAACACTACTAGTACTAGCATACCTCATTGTTTGCTAAGAACGTATTGTGTGTCGACTTAGAGGGATCATACTTTTGATCCTAGTGGTTTCGCGTGGTGTTATACATACGCGTATATTAAAGACGGTGTAACGTTTATTGCTAAAAGGTACACATCTCTAATCTTCTTAACTATATTATTCTATACGTGTTAATCTTTCCGCTGCGTACTCGTGATTTAAATGGTCAATAGTTGCAAAACCCCAACAAGCATATCCATATTGATTTAATTATATCACTACACACAACTGGTTTTTCATGAGAGCTTACCAATTCATGATTTTTAAGCCCCATTGTCTATTCTATCTATTCTATCCTCAATGGAACATGTGTATAATAGTTATGTCTAACTTACATATTTTCAATTTTCGTATCCCTGCTAAAGATTCTCCAAATATATCATCAAAGAACATGTCATTTGATCGCTCAATCTGTTCAATTCAAAAGTATAACAGTCATTATTTAACACATTTCACAGCTATTAGCAAAAGCTTGCATATGAATTAATATTTACTGTTTCACGCACTCGAGCGGGGAATTCTCCAAATATCGTTAAAACATAAGTATACCCAGAGAGCCTATATGTTAAGTCATAATTACAGTTAAAAAAAATGCACCTTTGGAGTAACCTACCAGATGTGTGCTACAACATATTTTCAACAAATTGGAAGTCAAAATCATATGAGTTGAAAACCTAATTCAATCAATAAAAAATCTTAAACTAATTCTTGATTTAAATTAATTAAACCCTAAAACAAAAGAGTTATTGAAAACCTCCAATATTAATATTGATGATGATCTTCAAACCAATACACAAAAAGCTCAAAGTGCATAAACAAGGAAAACGAAGCTTTTGGAAAGAAAAAGGGGACATGATTTTCACAGTGAAATAGTTTTATAAACTGAAACATGCATACAAAATCAGTCTGAATTTCCATTTCCATATTACATTAGGTTCCAGTTTTGCGTTTGAATGGCAGCACCACCATCTTCTGGGAGAGCATTTCCCTTGAGAAACCACTGGACTACCCGGGAAATAACCAAAGTTATACTCATAACAAAGAAAATCAAGAAACTTCCATTATTACATAGCATGTGCGTCAACAAAAAAAAAACTCACCAAAAATTAAGTATATGTTATGCAATTATCTAAACAATTTTTTTAGATTTGGTAACACTTGAACTTATATGAAGCTGAACAGACAAAAGTATGACACGATTATGCAAATCCTTGAACCTTATAAAGACATGGTTTGTAGTTGGTTCTTTCTGCGGTTCTTCTTCCTCCTCGTCTTTAACGTAATTATCATCATCAAAAAATGTGGATGATGCAACTGGGAGTAGAAACATAATCAGGTTCCTCCTTGGTTAATTAAGGCTTGGACTTCTGGTCCCTCCTACTGTTCATCAATATATGGACCACATCTTAATCTGCGATAATACAGTTCTTATAAGTTCAAAGTCAGTACATCATAAGGTAAGTAAAAATAGTCTCTGTATGAAGCTTTCAGTACCTTGTTAAGCAGCATAGCTACTTTTCTACAGTTGACAATGTAGATTATCTTTAAGCCTTGATAAACTTTTTGAAGTTGGAAGGTTTTTTTAGGGGCTTATTAGCTTACATAGCCAAAATAACCCTTTGGCAAATGAGGGGGGTTTTTTATAAGCTCAAATTTTGTAGTTTATTTGAGAGAGAAAGAGAGAGGTGCAGTAGCAAAAGACTTCTATACTAAGGAGTATCATATAGTGATTACAACTTGGGATGTTCATTTATCTTTTTGTCATTTTATGGGCTTATGAGCTTATTGTTCATAAGCCATAAGCTACTTATGAAATATAAGGATATTACAAGCTATGATTCTTCGCAAACAAAGTTCATTGATCTAAGGAGACTTAACTACTCCTTATTTAAAATATGAAAACTCATAGAAAGAATCATATCATAATTAATTATCTTGACTTGTTGATGAAGATAAATGAAAAACTATAGTGTAGTAAACTAAGCAACCCGCTGTTATAATGAGTTGGATTATAATGCTGCAAACAACGCAACAATTAATTCTTGAGATCATAGAACTTGAAAGAGTTGCTAAGCGGAGGCATAGAGAAGCCAAATGCAAACTAGGGGGAGTTTAATTGTATGGAATTCGTTGTCTAAATTGAAGTATATCCTATATTTCATGCATATTAGATAATAATGTCATCAACTTTGGATTCTACTTTGACAGTTTGTGCATATCAGAAAACCATAGAATCCTATATTGCAAAAAAAAAAAGAATTCCAAAACCAAAGGCATATACATCATAATCGTTTTTACACCCATATGCATCTTTCTTCAAAATATCATCTCAAAAAACTTGTTTTTAATAAGAAGCATAGCCTAAAAAGTAACAAAAGTGATGGTTTCAGGGTTATAGCTCACATAAAACTAAAACCATGCTAAGTCCTTCGCACACCTCCGTTACTCTTTAGGATGCATCCGCCCCAGATAAACTACCCACCTGGCTTTGAGAATGTATAAAGGATGTGGTGCTAAGATTCAAAGTCTTAAGGGATTGGAAACATTGTGTACATTAACACTGTGGCTTCACATCTCTACTTCTCATGCAAGTCAACAATTAGCATGGTAAGCATCTTTCCAAGACTGCACCTCTCAATCTGCACAATATTTATAGACACGTAAGTTTAGGTGGAACATAGGTAACCTCCTGGAAAATCAATGGCAATTTTGCCATTCCAACTGGTTTTCTTATAGATGGGTTAATTTTGATTATGTTCATCTCTAGCATGTCAAAGGGGTTAATGGTGCAACATTTGACAAAAGAAGAGATGGGTCACACAAAGTGTATAGATATGCAAGAGAATAATTATTCATCTAACAAAAAAACAAATTACATGAGGGGTCGGATTGGGACCCAACCCTTTTTTGCACCGAAAAACACATTTTGACCCCAACCCGCTTCAACCTGTTACACCCCAGACAATTTTGCCACCTCTAGTAGGGAGGTGCGCAACAGGTTTCAAAACATTATTTACTTATATAGGAATGAGCTTAGGTGCTACTTACTATGTAAGTCACGCAAGGGAAACTCTTATGGTATAAGGGTTTTTCAGGCTTTGGAGTCTGGTCACGTCAACTTGGAAGTCGGGGTCTCTAACTTGAAAGTGATACCTAAACTTCTCTCTAAGATGTAATTTGGCAACTTCACGAACAATGGTAAATAATTTGGGGAACTTCTTTCGAAATATGTACTCCGTTTCTTGTTTAGTGTTCCCGAATGCGTCCTTGAAGTTCGCCTTGAAGTCAGTAAGGTGAGTAATGATATTTCTAAAGATCCGTAATAGGTCGGTTAAGCTATAATAATCATATGGGTATGTTTTATTCTTCTCAGCTTCTCGAAGTATGTCGTCATTAGCAAATATTCCTTTCCAGCCATCTGTTCCAAAAACATTTGGGCCTTCATAATCATCAAGAGCCTTCACGACTACATGACGAGAACCATTATTGGCCTTCCTCCATTGTGACTTCTTGAGTTCGCAAAAATCACTAACTTCTCCCAATAAGTCAATCCTGCTCTGCCAATCACAGAACATTGGATGTTGCAAAATCTTTTCTAAGCTCGGTCTACAAGAATATAAACATTATCAGCCAAACATGCTTTGCGGTAAATTTTAGAGAAAAAGGTCAAGATTATTTTTTGCCAACATACCTTTTCCTGTAGTCTTTTTCCAATACTTGTCTTAGAAGGTTTTTCACTTCTTCATCATGTCTAGGAATTTGTTCCAAAATGTTTTCCAAATCAAGAATATCTTTTTCCCCCATCGCGTCACCACCATGCTTCCCTTTTGTTATCACATACAGCAAGATTTTTCCAAAATCCAAAACATCTGCACTCAAATACTCCCACTCGGTCATATTGCCTCTTACTTCATCTGATAGGAACTCCATGTGAGCCAAGCCCGCAAGCTTTGCGGTATAGAAAAAAGAATTGCAACAAGGAGCGTGTACTAAAAAAAAACAAAAGAGGCATATAATAAAAGTCAAAAACAGAGGTGGTCATGAGTAGCCAAGCCCGCAAGCTTTGCGGTATAGTTTTCCTTGACAAACACACTATCTAGGTTTAGTTTCCCATGACGTATTTTCTGAGTATGGACAAAGTCTAAACCCTTAAGTATGCCGCTGAGGTTATAAGATGCAAAAAAAAGTCTAAGTTACAAGATATCAAATAAGCATTAGACAAACATTTGCACTAGAGGTACACCAGAAGTGTGCGCTCTTCAACAAACCAGACACAATAAACAATAGTTGAGGAAAGTAATTACCAACATGACCTTATCCATCTTGAATCCGAGTTTTGCTGCTAGGTGAAAAAGGCACAACGAGACATAATTCTTCATGCTACAAGACAACACACTGATCTTATAGTGCAAAATTGATCAACACAAACCATCTGTTTGAGCATTTTATAAAATCTTCAAGATGTTCTCGTGAATCTTTACACAATCAGCATCACAGTAGCATCCTAGCGCGTACTGCTCAACTTCGATGCGCTCGAGAGCCTCTTGATGCGACATGTCAAAGCTGCAAAATGCCTATGTACAAATGCGATGTGCATATGCAAGCTGCAAATGCAATGTGCAAGCTGCAATAACACATAAACCAAGTGCAGATAGGTTTATAGTCGAAAAAAAATTAAACGTTACTACTATCCCAAAATATTTCAGCCCCCCTAACAAACATTTCTGGCTCTGCCCCTGCCTGGATTTGAAAGCCTCGTATAATATAAGATTCAGTTTTCACATTTAATACGGCTGTATTTATGACTCAAAACCAAAAACTTCGATCAAAACTCACTTTTCTAGCTCATATCCACGGTTGAGTTACCATAGCCATGAATGTAATTCCTCATTTACAGATCCATGAATGCACATGAAGGTTTTGGCGTTACAAAATGCAAAAAGATTCCAAATTAACTACCATTAAGGAGTAACATTTGTTTTATTCTTTCACATTTTATACCATATTTAACACATATTAGTTTCTTGAGAAAGCCATTGTGTTGTCATTGTTTTTTACTATTTTTTGTTTTTAATGGAAGATGGAGGTGAAGAATTGGCAAACATATTGATTACAAGGTAAACCATTGTGTTGTCATTGTTTTTTACTATTTTTTGTTTTTAATGGAAGATGGAGATGAAGAATTTGATGCTTTTATGAATTTGACCCTGAATATGCTAAAATATATGATGTTTTGTGTGTTTTTTTTGTTTTTGGCATAATTTGGATCATTATTAGTTTCTAATCTCAGATGTTTAGAAGGCTTTCTCAACATGTTTGTGGTGGTCCTAATTATATGCATAAAACATGCTTGATGAAATGTCTAAATAAAATTGTTTCATACTGTTTTTGATAATCTATCAAAAACAAATGAAGGTAAGTTTTATCACAATTTTGTTCATTTTATGCATTTTCCATCTTCACATGAAGGTAAATTTAAATAAATCGTTTTATTGTTAATCTCATATGGCCAGACAAAGAGAACAACAAGAACACAATTTGGCTATTTTCATATGGACCATGCTCTCTCTTTCTTAAGGTAAGATTTTAAGATTGCATGCCTATGAAGTTTTCGACGAAATGCTTTCATAAGAACCAAGCTTTGTTGAGGTAATTCATTTTTATTCTTATCTTTTAATTTGAGAATATGATTAATTTTGAATTAAGGATAATGGGTGTGAAAAAGTTTTGTTTTTGATTTTATGTTGTTGGTTTACAATCGTAAGCATGTACCTAATTAGTTTCTTAAAACAAAAGTTAACAATGAAATATGGGTTCGTGGGCCGAATCTAATGCAAGGTATAGTTTTCGAATTATTTATTTTTTGACAAATATTAAAACCATTTTGATATACAACTCATAGATACTACCATTAATATGTGAATATAATGGATAAACAAGGCTTGCTGCATACCGATGATCTTGGTTATTTTGATGAAGGACGGATATACGTTGTGGATCGACTGAAAGAGCTTATCAAGTATAAGGGGTATCAGGTAATTTTGTTTTACATTAGTCAAACTCATATAGAAGATGTTGGCACAAAGCACTTTTGCTTATAATTTCGTGTTGTTGTCCAAACATTGAAGAGGGCTACTAATCTTGACCCATGAGTATAAGTTCATACAAATACGGATTACCTGCTCATGTAAGTATGCCTTATTATGATCCATATCAATTTCACAGTTACATACCAATGATGTATCTAAATCAATGTGCGTGGAAATATTCTGCAATGATGAATGTGACAGAACCCGCTAACGCAAATGTTCATCAATAGAATGCATATTAGACCTTCATCTTCAGGTGGCACGATAATTGCAGCTACCGACTTAGTCAAGGAACGTGGAGTTGACAATCAACATTTCAAATTGGTAAGCAGCTTAACCATTTGTATTGTGCTCTATGTTTTTCTGCTTGCAATATTGTTAAGTTTCACTAATTATATTTTGGATATTTGCAAAAGCTGAGCGAGAGGTATCCAGGCACAATAATAGACTGAAATAATATTTTAACTAATATTATTCTTTGGCAATGTAATTGTTGTGGTATACTTAAGAAAACATTATTTTAGTTTTTTATGTTTTCTTAAGTAAGCATGTGGTATGTAAAGTTCTATGTTTTTGTGATATTGTTTATGTAGTGTAAAGAATATGGATGTGCAATCATGAATCTCAGGTAGCATAATAGTATCATTGGAAGTAGCACTAAGGGCCGGCAAGAAAGGTCAGATAGTGGCAGGGGGAAGTTTTGGGACTTGATCCATGAGATGTTAGAGTCCCTTCTTAGGTGTGTGGTTAAACAATGTCAAAAAAAGATCACGTGAACTTGATATCTCTGAATTGGTATTTGTTATAGTCGTTAAGTCTCTGCAACTGCAAATTATGTTTGCACCATAGAAGCTTCATCCACAATAGCAAACAACGAAGTTTTAAACAGGATCTAATTAGCATACGAATTCACACACCAACATACGATAACCTTATTTTTCTTTTCTTTTTCTTCATCTTGAACCTGGCTTTGATACCATATAGAAACTAAAGATACAATGCAAAGTATACTTGAATTGATTAGGGATAATGAACCAAAAGTTTACATTGTATTGAACTTGTTGTGTACATAACAAAGAGAATACAAGAGTATTTATAGGACGAGCAAAAGTGAAACCCTAAAAGCTAAATAGGTTGTGGGCCTCTTATGGGCTAACCGATAGTCAATAGTCAACAGTCAACCTTTGTTAACTAACAAAAAAAACTATATGTAATATCCACAAACACGAAACGTAACGCCACATAACTAATTAATCTAAAAATACTTCCATCATCCCTGGTTCTCTAATAAAACTATATGTAACTTACCCAGAAACACCACACGTTGATTCTCGAAATCAATAGAAATTTGTCTCTCGTTGTAAGTAGGATAATCAAAATACACAAATTTTGTAACAAAAGCTGATATTGATTTATGTGTCATACATGCTCCTCCATTATGATGAGTTCCATGTTGATCACCTTTGGTTTATTGCGCATTGGTTACATCCAAGTTCTAACAATATGAACACGTAAGATAATATTTTCTCTTACATCAGAGAGGTTCAAGATAAAACCATTCTCAAACCTAATTGCCATTTGGTTATATTTATAATAAGAAATAAAAGTATTAATTGTGATATGCAGATTACATTACTTAACCTCCTTAACCCCCAAAATTAGCATAACCCATTCATATAACTGTCAATCAAGATACTCCCTCCGTCCTATTTTAATTGACCTCATTACTATTTTAGTTTGTCCCAAAACCTTGTCCACTTTCTTAATTAAGGTGTTTATGGAGTATTAAATTTACAATTTTACCCATCTAATTAGTTTTTGTAAGGAAAGTAATTCATACATTTATTGCGTTTAATAGGGTAAACTTGTTATTTTAATAAATATAGGTCGAGATTCATTGAATCTATAATAAAATGAATTTTTTTTGTTGGAGGCCAATTAAAATGGGACGGAGGGAGTAACAATTTACCTAAAATAAGTTTAGTATCCATATATAAATCGCTAAAATTTTCTTCTGGGAGAACCAATTACAATTTAGCGAAAGTTTCCCAATACTACGTCAGGTGATTATGAAGAAAGGAAAGATTATTAAAATCTAACAAAAATCTATTAAAATCGTAATTGAAGAAATTGTCTCATGCTTTGTTGACTTTTTTTAATGTCACTTGTCAATCTCTTGTTAAATGTTATTTATCAAAAAACTTAAATAGAGGGAATAAAAAAATTACGTTTTATAGAAGAGTATAGATAGATATGTAGATATTAGATATAGATAGATAGATATAGATAGAAATAGATTTAT